>LNAC01000091.1:3429099-3471084 GCA_002007465.1 Ailurus styani
TATATATACCACATCTTCTTTATCCATTCATCTGTTGATGGACATCTAGGTTCTTTCCATAGTTTGGCTATTCACATTGTGGTTTTAATTTGCATCCCCCTGATGATTAAGTGTGTTGAGCATTTTGCCATGTGCTTGTTGGTCATTCATATCTCTCTTTTTTTAAAAGGATTTATTTATTTATTTTAGAGAGAGAGAGAAAGCATGAGAAGGAGGGGCAGAGGGAGAAGGAGACTCTCAAGCAGACTCTGAATTGAGTGCAGAAATGGACACAGGGTGGGGCACCTGGGTGGCTCAGTCGTTAAGCGTCTGCCTTCAGCTCAGGTCATGATCCCGGGGTCCTGAGATCGAGCCCCACATTGGGCTCCCTGCTCAGTGGGAAGCCTGCTTCTCCCTCTCCTACTCCCCCTGCTTGTGTTCCCTCTCTCACTCTCCCTCTCTGTCAAATAAATAAATAAAATCTTTAAATAAAAAATAAATAAACTAAAAAATTAAAATCTCTTTTTTGTTAAAAAAAAAAAAAACCCAAAAACAAAAACCCAGATGAAGCACTGCAGACATCTCCACCATCCTCTGCCCTAGTGTTTAGTCAATTCCTGGTTAGGAAACTATTCTAACCTAATCTTTCTTGCTGCTGATGAACTTGGCTTCCTTAGGTCTGTTTGTTTAAATCACGAAGGCATGGAAAGGCGTCCCAGGCTTCCACAATCTCATGTTGGACTGTTTTCTCTTCCAGCCCTTAACCGCCATAGAGACCTGCCCAGATCCTGCCACTCAGGTCTCGGACTCCCCAGAGTCTCTGCCGAGCGGGACGGGGACAACCAGCTCTGGATGCAGTAGCCCCGAGGTGGCTAAGGCGGTCTTTAAATACAAGCAGCACCACCTCCCCCAGGACCTCACCCAGGGGACAATATCAAAAATTTCTCTTCCAACAAAATCCCAGGGCTTCTTACGAAGTCCAAAGCCAAGCTGGACGGCGCTGAAGAATGAGACGAGGAAGCAGTCTCTGATGTCAGAGCTGTTCACCAAGGTGCCACTGAGGGAGAAGCTCTCCCTGTTCCCAGCTGACTGCACCCCACAGCTGGGGCCGAGTCACAAGTCACGTGAGTGCCAGCCTGGCGGTGGGGGGGGGCGGTGCTAAGAGCTTAGGGGACAGTGTCGCTAACAGAACCAGTCCTCGTCCTGGCAGAGCGCCCCATCTGGGGTGGCGGTAGGGGGGGCTGCAGCCCCCGCCCTTAGGGAGGCCCCCCCCCACCTGCTGGGGGAGACATCATCCACATCCTTAGGGAGTCTCTGGTCTTACTGAAATTACAAAAAAAAAAAGGTAAAAACAGAACACTTTTGACAAGCACGCTGTCCGACGATTCCTGATTCCTGGTCGTCGTTGAGCTCAGGGCCATTCGGCTGAGTTGGAACCGGTAGGGAGCACGAAGTATGAAAACAGGGACGAGGAGCTGCCTGCAGGAGAGGAGCAGGGGCTGATTCTGATTCAGGAACTTGAGCTGCCTTGAAACCAGGGAACCCCGGCGGGAGGTGGCCTCGGCTCACCATGTGCGCCTTGGCCAGCCTCACGAATGGGTGATGCCAATGATTTCGCCTTTCCAGAAAACCACTGCCTGCCCAGGGAGGGCTACTTCAGCAGCCGAAGCTCTGGCGAGAAGCAGCAGCTGCGTCTGTCCTCGGTCCTGCTCCTGCACGGTCCTCCCAGCCGCGACGTGTCCCTCAGCGATCTGCTGGTGGTTGCCACTCAGGCCCGTCTGGATCCGAGGCCTGGCAGGAGCCACAGCGGCGGCGCCAGAGACCCGTGTCAGGAAGCCTACAGCCGCGGCCTGGTCTCTGGCCAAAAAGGACGTGAGAGGGACTAGGTGGGTCCACCCGTACTCCCTTCATGTGCTTGTTTCCCGGGCAGGCACCCCAGGTGTGTATTTCTGGAACGTCGCGGAGGTAGGTGGATGCCTGGATTAATAAAAGACATACAGGTAAGTGAACAGTTCAGACTGACCTCCGTCAAAAGGTGGCCCCCCTCACCCCTTGCAATGCGTGATTCTGCTGTGACAGCTGTGTCCCCACTGCTATGGGCGTACTTTGCTTGTCTTCCACATATGGCTAAATTGAGAGTCATTAACTCGGGTCCCAGAAGTAGAACCATGTAGCTGTGAGGGGTTGACTTCCACCCCTTTCCTTCTGTGCCAGCCTGGCCTCGGCCCAGGTCGCTTGCTCCAGAAGCCGGGCCAGTCATGACAGGCACTGGAGGGACAGAAGAACAGGACAGTGGGGCCTGAGAAGATCTGAAAACAAAGACCTTGGAGAAGCTTTGATTTCCCTGAGTGCAAGGACAGAGGAGATAGCAAGGAGCCCTCTGTCAGAACATAAGGCTGCTGGAAGGGGGGAGGTACCGACTTAGGAGAGCTCTACAGCGTAGCACGGTGTGAGGTGGAGGGGCTTGTCCCTCTTGGCTGCCTAGAGAAGGAGGCTACACATTTTTTTAAAAGATTTTTTTTAAGATTTTTTTTTTTTTGAGAGAGAGAGAAAGAGAGAGAGTGGGAGAGCACGAGAAGGGGGAGGGTCAGAGGAAGAAGCAGACTCCCTGCCGAGCAGGAAGCCTGATGCGGGACTTGATCCTGGGACTCCAGGCTCATGACCTGAGCCAAAGGCAGTCGCTTAACCAACTGAGCCACCCAGGCGTCCTAAAAAAGATTTTATTTATTTCAGAGAGAGAGCATGCACAAGTGGGCATAAGGGGCAGAGGGAGAGCAAGAAGCAGACTCCTTGCTGAGGGGGGAGTCTGACACAGGGCTTGATCCATGGGGCTCGATCCCAGGACCCTGAGATCAGGACCTGAGCTGAAGTCGGACGCCCAGCCAACTGAGCCACCCAGGCACCCCAAGGCTACACATTCTAATCATCTCCCTCACTCCTGTTACTAAAGCAGACTGTGACTGCCAGTTCGACCCGGCCCCCTCCTGACCAGTAGCTCACCCTGCAGGAGGGCAGGCGAGTAAACATCAGCCCACAGACATCCCTTTGGGTGCTTGTAATAATGCATATCCCAGGACTTGCTTCCAGAAATTCTGATTCGGTAGGTCCTGGGGAGGCCCAGGAATGTGCATTTGAGGAGGTCTTCTCCATGATTCTGATGCCCTTCTCACCACTGTCAGAGGAAAACGGGGCCTGGTGTTTCCCAAACTTCCCTGACAGTATGAATCATGGGGTGGGGGGCCTTCATTAAGTCTATAGTTTTCTGGGTCACACGCCCTGAAATTCTGACTCAAGAGGCTTGGGATGAAGCTCTGGGAACCTGTCTCTTGAATAAGCATCTCAGGTGTGGTAGTGAGGACTGTCCTACATCTAGACCCAGGCCTGGGCAGAGGAACCTGTGACAGCCAGGCCTGACCTATGGGCCTGTTATTGGAAATAAAACTCCCTGATCCCTATGGAGCTCGAACCCATCCCTGCTATTTTCGGTTTGTAATTTTCTAGTACTAAAACTTAAAAAAATTTTTTAAAAAGATTTATTTATTTTAGTGAGAAAGAGAGAGTTGAAAACCAGAGTCAGGAGCTTAACGGACTGTGCCACTCAGGTGTCCCCGTACTGGCACTTATGTGATTGGTGACCTAACACCAGGTTTGGGTTATAGTGAGCTGGAAACAAGAGCTTCTTGCTTAGTTGAACCGCTGACATCAGAAGCCCCTCTTTGTGTCATTTTTTTCTTTTTCTTTTATTTAAATTCAATTAATTGACACACAGGGTATCATTAGTTTCAGATGTAGAGTTCAGTTACTCATCCGTTGCATATAATACCCAGTGCTCATTACATCATGTCTGTGTCATTCTTCAGCGAAGTCCAGCTTGGGTTCAGGCTCTCTGAGAAGCTCTGGGAGTTTGTTGGCAGAGAAGTTTTTGATGTTTTCTCCTAAGTGAGTAAAAATAAGTTCAAAAGTAAAGATAAATAGGCAGCTAGTTCTTTAGGAAGGATTTGTTTCCCTGGTTCTAATTTCTAAGAGCAGTTTGTCACATGGAGTCTTCTGTTATAGACTTTTACTACCGTAGTGGACAGTGGCTGAAGGCAGTGACTTTTTAATGAATATTAATGATGGTAATAGTTACCCCTTTTTTGGGAACCCACCATAGAGATGCTGGAACACTTCTACATATATTTTTTATCTAATTTCGTCCCAATCACTATCGTTGCCCGTTAGAAAAGAAAAAAAAATTGAGGCTCAAAAAGCGTAAGGCCTAGCCTTTGGGAGGTCCCGTAGCTTGTAAGTGACAGAACAAGGATACCATCTTTCTTACCAATGGTGTTTGTAGTATCTTCAGTTTGAGCTAATGGCATAGTAAATAGCTCTTCAGTGAAGGCATTTCTGCAGGTAGCCAAGGTAGCCAAGACCAGGTAGGGCCTCTTAGCATGCTGTGTGGGGTCACCAGATCTCAGAGCTGGCCTTCTGCTCTTATGTCAAATGATGACATCTCAAAATCCCCAATTAATCAGTCCACAAAGGACTGGCACATACAAGACAAACTCATAAAATCTGGTTATATACAGGGCAATGCCCAGCTATTGATGCGTTGATTTACAAATTGAAGTCGATGTGACAGAAGAATAGGGCTTCTGCATAATAAATAATGGTTGAATGAAAGAAGGAAAGAGTAGAGCAGAGGTCCAGATTACGGATCAGGGGTTCTCCCGGTTGGTGTAATACCTTCCACACATCAAGGAGAGGTACCATGTTTCATGTAATCATCAGGTCAATGCTGTGAGGTTGGCAAGGAGACATCATGATTTATCCTCAATTTGCAGCTGAAGAGAATCAATTTGGGGACAGTAAATGACTCACCCAACCTCATAGAAGTGATGGGTTCTGGACAAAGAGCATGATGTTTCTTCCATCTTGTCCCATGTGAGGAAGGGAGCCCTGACAAATTTCTCCATGTTTCTACTTAAATCACTATAATCTCATCATCCTCCCTCTGGATCCACTTTCACAGTAGATCAATCAACAAACCTCGGATTTCAGATATGTCAACAATTGAGTTTTAGGGGATAAATAGCACATTTTGTAGATTTTAAGATGATTAAAAGCTTGCTAAAGTGGGGTGCCTGGCACCGGGGTGAGTACCTGGTCACTGCACTGGTGATGATGGTCGATGAGCATGATGATGATCGTGATGGTGCTGCATTGATGGTGATGAGCCCAGCAGGGACTGAAGCAAGACACACTTGCTTTCAGTGGACTAAAGGCTTTGCATACATTCTCTCAATCCTCAAAGCAACTCTGTGTGGCGAGCGCCATTGTTGTTGTCTTTTTTCAAAAGAGAAAGCCAAGGGTGAGAGGGGTTAAGTAACTTGTACAAGGGCACTCAGAGCTCCTACGCCCGTGCACTTAACCGCTACCACTTCTTGTCTCTGAGCAGCCATCTTGGCCGCTCTCAAATGATCCATACCAAATGTCTGGCTCTATAAAGACACAGGAATATGAATGGTGTGTAGGTAAAATGAGTTTCTGGTGACTGCGGGTGTGGATCTAGAATTGTCTTCTGACCTCCTAGACAGGATGGTGACGAGAGTTGATTGACCTGAATATTCTGAAGGCCATTTTAAAGGAAAATCTAAGGGAAAAAAATTTTTTTTCTTTTCAGAATCAGACTGGATCCCTGTCATTTTTTCCTCTTTCCACCTCTTACTTCCAGGAAATGATTTATCATTTCTTAAAGTGTCTACAATGTCCGTAGAGTCAACTGAAAGTTTTATTTCCTCATCTAGATGTCCTGGTCTTATAACTACCTCCCATGAATACCACTGGGCCAACAGCCTTGTCTTTTGTGCCCTCCCAGTTAGCTTCCAGTGCTGTAGGACCATGACTTCCGAGACGTATTGGTGCTGCCCCAGGACACACCCCAGTTGCCCCACCAGTGGCATTCCTGTGGGTCCCTCAGATGGCACCATCATCCAGAACACTCCCCTTTCCACTCCCCAGAGAGAGCAATGGGAAGGGTGGAGTGTTTCAGAGAAGGACTCAAAGTTTCCAGGAATCCAAAGCCCTCAGTCTATCAACAGGTCTGTGTCATTTGGTTTTCGACCCCAAAGACCAAGAAAGGGCAAAGCATGACGGAGGATTCGGAGCCCTGAGTAAGGGATTTGGTGCAGTTGTAACTTTACCAGGAACAGACCAGACCTCCTCCCACCTGAGCCACCTCAGTGCCCAACACCTTCCTGCTACCTCCCTTACCAGTCCACACCTACATCAATCTTTCTGAGGAAGAAGTGAGGCAAGAGTACCCAGCCTGCAGGTGTTTCTTCCACCAACTTGCATAAATGATGCATCTTCCCCTGAAGTGTACACTAATAAAATAAATTGCCATGCTCAATGCCAGGATGGTGAGCCTGATCCAGAGTAAGAAGGGGAAGGGGGAAATGGGAGAGAGAGTTCTCCTGAGCACTCCTCATTAAGGAAGCTCCAAATTCATCAAAAACGTGTTGAGAGCCTTTGAAGAATTTCTTTGGATGAATGGTAAGCCTTGGCCTCCTTGTTGGGAACCTGATGTCTAGTTTGGGGTCCCTATGGCTGCCATGTGTCTGCCCAACATCAACCCTGGCTAGACTCCAGGCATAACATCTCATTTTTCCAGTTCATTCTCTACCCTCTCCAAGAATGTGATCCAAGACTTTGCCTCACTTGCTCTTTCTGAGTTAGATCCTAGGAGAATGAGTTTGGAAAAGGAGTATGGGGCAGGGGTGGAAGAAAGGTGAGGTCTGAAGTCAAGAATCTGCTTCACAATGTTGATTCAGATTTGTTTTACGAAGTCCTGATGGGATGACTTTCTGGCCGCAGGGATATCAGGGGATTCTGGGATACCTGAAGCCTACAGCACTCCACACTTAATTATCCAAAGTAGTGAATGACTGGAGAAGCCATTTGTGCCCAGCTGTGAAGCACACAGAGACACACCACCTTCATCTCCGCCGAGGCCTGGTTTTCAAGAACTCCTGGTGTAGAGTTCTTCTTAGTGCATAAGTCACATCCCCCCTGGAGGGCAGAAGAAGGAAGCCCGGATTACAGTTAGGGACATTACTAAAAAATTAACCCCTGCTTCCCCCTCTCTCTCTCTCTCTGCCTGCCTCTCTGCCTCCTTGTGATCTCTCTCCCTCTGTGAAATAAATAAATAAAATCTTAAAAAAAAAAAATTAACCCTCCAGGGGCACCTGGCCAGCTCAGTTGTGGAGCATGTGACTCTTGGTCTTGGGGTTATGAGTTTGAGACCCACATTGGGCATAGAGATGACCTAAAAAAAATTAACCCTCCCTTTGCCAGCCCTTTCCCAATGCCATTTGGGAGCCTCCAAATGGACTGATTCAAGGCCAGTTTTTCCATTATCATTATCAGGTTGCCACAGATTATAGCTTGGACCACACAAAAGCTGTAAGACTTGCTGAAATGGAACTTCCTAGAAGCTCTACATCTCTCCCCTTTTCTCCCTAGTCACCAGCCCTAGCCAGTCAAGGTTCCTAAGCTGGTAAAAAGGAAGTCTTTTAATAAGGTAAAATCAGAATTCTTTGTCTTTCTAGGCAACAATTTGGTCCCAGCACCTTTGATCCTAGAAATGGGCTCAACTTCATGGACATGCCATCTGTATCGTCCCACAAGAAGAGCCCTGCACTTGGTTAAATGCTCTGTTGTCACCCTCTTGAAATTCTGAGCATTTTTTGAACAAGGAGCCTTACATTTTCATTTTGCACCCACCACATTATGTAGCCAGTCCTGCTTAGAGACTTTAGCAGGTCTGGGTTATCCAAAGAGAAGGCAAAATGGCAGCCCCCATGCACCTCCTGCCTGTTCACCCACAGGGCTATGCAGAGCAACTGTCTGCTGAATGCTTATGGGGGACAAAAAATGCTTGTGGCAGACCCTGCCCCGGTGGAGTGTGCAGTGGAGTAAGACAGGTCCACAGACAGCTGGCCTGAGTTAAGTGCCACTAACAGAGTGTCATTAGTTGAGAAGGAAATGCCCTCACACCAGCTGAGAGAATCAAGCCCCCTTCTTCAGAGGAGATGATATTTGAGATGGCAGGGGAAGAGAAATATAATCTTAAATTGTTTTAAAAAGATTTATTTTGGGGCGGGAGACGGGCAAAAGGAGAAGGAGAAGAGAATCTCAAGCAGACTCCCCGCTGAGAGTGGAGCCCAATGTGGGGCTCGATCCCTCAACCCCGAGATCATGACCTGAGCTGAAACCAAGAGTCAGGTGCCTAACCGACTGAGTCACCAAGGCACCCCAAAATATGATTTTAAAAAGTGGATATGAGGTGTGATATGAGGCATACTGGTCTGGAAGAAAACAAAACAACCCTGAACATGGTTGAGAAGTAAAGTTTAGTCCAATCTGGCTGGACCTGAAAGGAAAATTGGGAGAACAGTGGGAAGATAGTGTGTGAGACCGTACTGGAGACCCAGTGCCCTTGTCTATTTCAACCCGTAATGGGGAACTTATTTATGTGGTTATCTCTCTGCGGGGCTGTACCATGTCTTTAAATCTTTATATCCCCTGCTTTTAGCCTAGTGCCTAGGACATGATAAAAATTCAGTAAATATTTGCTGAATGACTGAATATTGAGGGTCTAAAATGTTATCCTGGGAAGTGTTTACATAATTCAGTGGAATACCACTGGAGGTTCTGAATGCGGGATTTTAGCTTTAGAAAGTCGAATCTGGTAGAAGATGGTAGAATGGATGACTGGCAAGGGGAGAGACCCAATGTGGGCAAGTGGTTAGGAGGCTCTTCTGGTGGCCCAAGTTTCAAGTCTTTCAGCCTGTCTTAGAATGGCGGGCCGTGGGAAAGAGAAGGCAGGGGAGAAAAGCACTGTAGAGCTGGGACATGGCAGCTGAGAATGGACGGGAGTAGGAAAAGGGAACAACAACAATGACAGCTTCAAAAGAGCTGAGTCCTGTGCCTGTGTAGTGCAGTTGGTTAAGCGTCCAACACTTGATCTCAGGGTCGCGAGTTCAAGCCTCCACGCTGGGCATGGAGCCTACTTAAAAAAAGAAAGAAAGAAAAGAACCGAGTCCCCTCAAAGAAAATAGAAACATTGGGAGAAAGAGCTTTGGGGGGATGGAAATCAGAGCATCCATTTCATAAAGCAGATGGATGAGGTCCTGTCTGCAGATGTGTTTAAAAGAGCAGCACTGAAGGAAAACCCTCCAAATGCAAAAATGATTTTCCTTGAGGACCAGATGATTGAAAATAGCCATCTTGGACTGGGCAAGTTCTCCAGGCTCGGAACTACCTGGGGAGCTAAAAAGACACGTGTGCTCCCACCCCCTGACAACCAGAACAGTCAGTCGGGGGGAGGGTGTTGTCCTGGATTAGAAAGCTCCCCCAGAGGGTTCTGATACATAGCCATGGTTGGGAACCACTTATCCGGCTCACCCCACACTGGGCAACCTCTAGCCTACCTCGCACCAGCCAGGGAAACTCTCCCTAGCCTTAAAAGGGCCACTGCAGATTCCAGTTTTCCTTCCACTTTGGCCGGGAGTGGAAGTCAGGCGGATTGGCAGCTGGTTCGCTCCAGCGTCCTCCCCCACCGGTACTGGATGATTACATGAGCCGAATGCAATCATTCACAACCCTTGTCTTTACAGCTGGCATGTCACTTAGCTTAATTACAGCACACAGTGGCATTTCAATTCAAGGAATCTAAAAAAGCAATGAAATGGGTTTTGCAAATTGTTAGGAAGGCAATGAAGACCGTGGAGCTGCAATTTACTAAGCATTGCTTTCAATTATTTCGCATTCTTCAGCCATGACTCTAAGTTATTAACCAGCAGTCTGGGAAAGCCAAGCAGGCCATGTGTCATGTGGAGGGTATTTCATGACTTGTGAGTGCCCGCTGTGTGCTGGGGGAGGTGGCTGGAGGCTCCAGGGGCTGCCTCCAGGTGGGAGGGATTGTGATTGCTCTGAGCACCCGTTCTTCCCATCAGGCACTTGCTAATCTTACGTCTGCCATGACTCTCCTGAACCATAGACTCTGACTGGTCTGGGGTGACCGTCAGCAAGGGTCCCCCTTCCTCTTTACTCCTGAACTACCTACTATCCCCAGAAAACATGAGGAAAGGAGTGCGGGGAAGCAAAACAAAATTCTAGATTTTTTTTTAAAGATTTTATTTATTTATTTGACACAGAGAGAGAGATTACAAGTAGGCAGAGAGGCAGGCAGAGAGACAGGGAGAGGAGGAAGCAGGCTCCCTGCCGAGCAGAGAGCCCGATGCGGGCCTTGATCCCAGGACACTGAGATCATGACCTGAGCCGAAAGCAGAGGCTTTAACCCACTGAACCACCCAGGCGCCCTAGATTTTTTAAAAATCTAGAATCAGTGCTTGGTTTCTCTGGCTCTCCATTTGATTTCTTTTCCTGGCTTATTTCCTGATTCGTCTCAATCCTTGAGAACGTTTTTCTTGAGCAGCCATTTTTTTTAAAAGATGTTATTTATTTGACAGAGAGAGAGAGTACAAGCAGGGGGAGTGGCAGGTGGAAGGAGAGGGAGAAGCAGGCTCTTCGAGGAGCAGGGAGTCCGATGCAAAGCCTGATCCTAGGACCCTGGGATCATGACCTGAGCCAAAGGCAGTCACTTAACCAACTGAGCTACCTGGGCACCCCCATTTTAAAGAGAAAGACTGTGTCATCACTCCCCCATCCTGCTTTAAAAATGAAAAGGGACCCCATCCATCTGAGAAAGGGGTGGAAGCAGCAGGACGTTGAGCAGGCATGCTGAGACCCATCCCTCTTGATACGAACAACATTGATTGGCAAGGTAATTGGGAACAGAATGCCAGCTGCCTCAGCAGTCATGCCAGGCGGGAGAGCAAACACCAAAATCCTGTTGGCAAACCCAGCAGGGCCATCACAGTATGGCCAAAGCAAACAGGGGCTGAGGCAGGCCTGCTGCAGTGGACTCTCGCTTCCCCTTGGATCTGATACGGGGTAGACTGAGCCAGCAGAGCCACGTGTCAAGGCATCAAGTAGCTGTGGAGATACGTATACCCATCTCTGGGCGAGGGCCCAAGCTGGACCCTTGCTTTCCTTGCCGCAGTCCCTTTCAATTTGGGATAGGCCAGGGAAAGTCTGATACTGATAAAGCACTTTCACATGTATCACTTTGTTTACTCCTCACAGCAGTCCTGTGAGATCCATATCATCCCCCTCTCACAGATGAGAACACTGAGGCTAGGGGCCATCAAAGTCACAGAGCCAGAATCAGACTCAGAGTCTCTGACTCAGTGCCCACTGCACTTCCCATTCCCTCCACCCTCCCACCTCTCCACCCTGAACTCTCCGAAGTCAATTCCCACCATCTAAATGGGACTTGAGTTCTTTCCATTTCGAAGCTGAGAGGCAGAGGCTCAAAGAAGGGGGTATGTCGGGGGGTATGTTTGTTTTTAGACCAGAAAATAGCTAGTTGATGTCCTGGATTCTGTCTGCCACACCCACCAACCAAGCAGAGTCCCAGTGAAATGAATATATTTATATTTCCAATTATTTTCCATATCAAAAGTGTTTTCCCCCATGTTTGTTTAAACATAAAAGATCTGAATCAAGATCTCTGGTTTTCATGTTCTAATTTGGTTGTGTTTAGACATAGCCTAAATAGACAGTCCTCTCCTTGTGGTGGTTCAAGGGCTCAATGTACCTATGAAAATTCATATTCCTTGCAACCTGGTTGGGAAATTTCTATTTCATGGAAAAATGCACAGTAGCTGTGTTCCTATCTGATGGTGGGGCTGCGTTCCTGTGGACTGGGTTCCTAGGGAGAGAAGAAAAGCTGTTGGAAATTCCATTCTCCGGGGGGAGAGGGGGGGTCTGGGAAAGTGGAGGCGGAGGGCACGATTGAAGCTGATTGAAGCTGATTGAAGCGCCGGCTCCATCCCCCGGATCTGGAGAGAACACCTAGAGGGCAGGGCTGGGGCTGGGGATCCGCTGGAGAGAGAGAGGCCTGTGCGACGCTGATTTGGAGGTTCTGTTGGAGAAGGTGCGCGCGGAAAGGGCGCATCCGGGCGACTTTGCACAGAACTGGAGATTGGGACACACGGAGACGAGCACCTCTCTGCCCACGACCCCGGGCCGCGTTGCTGCTCCACGCGACCGGAGGGGTTCGGCGGATTCGGGCGCTGAGCTCCGCGCTCCTGGGCGGGGAATAATCCCGGGCGGCCCGATGCTCCCTGCCCGCCTCCCCGACGCCTCGCTCCAAGCGCTGCCCGGTCCAGCGCATCCCGGCTCCGGCGTCTGACTCGGGACCCGGCTCAGCGGCCGCGGGCGGCGCGGGTCCCCGCGGCTGCCGCAGGGAAGCCGGCCTTCGCCCCACCGGGGTCCCAGGAGGATCTGCTCGGGGCTGGAAGAAGTACTACGGAGGTTGGAAGAGATTCCCCGGAGCTCCCAGTAACAATGCTCAGGGCAGGGCCTACGGGCAGTTACCAAGCGCCTCCCTCCCGCCGCTCTCCAGGATGCGCCCCAGCGGCTCCAGCTCAAATACCCCAAAGCCGCAGAGGTGAAGTCCCCCGCAGGGGGCATTGTAATCAGTGACCTCCGTTATCTATTTAGGATACGCTTCCCTGCTGTTTATTTGGCGCGTATTATGTGCCAGGCACTGGAGCCAAGCGCTTTAGGAGCTTTATTGCTCCCCAAACCACCTGATGGGGGGGGGAACGGGGTTCAATCCCTATTTACAGACGAGAAAACTGGGCCCTGACACGCGGAGTAATGTTAGAGGCAATATGTGTGGAAGACAAGACTGCACTGGGGCATGACTTTTAAGACCACGCAAAACCTTGGTGAGAACTTTCCAGGCCCACCGTTGCTTGAACTTGAACTGCACGCTCGGGTTTAGTTTCTAGTGTGGAGATCAGTGTAATTCCACACAGGGGGCAGAGCATTCTAGGGCAGTCACCTCCCTTCTGTCGCTGTTCCCATAAGGACCCCACCCCTGTCCCCAGACAAGGTGGGAATGGCCTTACCCCCGTGTTACGGACTAGGAACAGGTACAGTCACATGCAGCACAAATAGTACAGAGGCCAGCTCCAAGAAAGGTCTTCTGATGTCCCAAACCCTGGATGGGTTTCCAGCCAGGCCCTCTCCTGAGTTATTTTCACTTTAAAGTAAACAGGTGCTCAATGGGACGCCTGGGTGGCTCAGTCTGTTCAATGTCTGCCTTCAGCCCAGGTCATGTTCCCAGGGTCCTGGTATCCAGGCCCACATCAGTCTCCCTACTCAGCGGGGAGCTTGCTTCTCCTTCTGCCTGCTGCCCACCCTGCTTGTGTGCGCTGTCAAATAAATAAAAAAAATATTTTTAAAAAAATGGGGCGCTGAAAACACAGGCTTGTGGAGTATCTCTGGACCACAGTAGCTAAGATCTACTCACATCTACCTCCTCTCATAGCCGCTGGACCTCTTGGCGTGGAGGGCTATGGCTGGTGCCAGAGCCAAGGGAACTGAGCTCTCTGCCTCCCTCCCTTCCTGGGGTGTGGGTGGGGGCTGTGGAGAAGAGCCGAGAATGGCTTTTCCTTTGATCCATTTCTTGGTGCCTCTAGTCATTTGGCTGGGACTAAGCAGAGGGCAAGTGGCTGAGGTTTTCTCTGGGACACATGCAGTTGGGGCTTGGCAAGGTCCGAGAGGAAGCCAAGGCCGGCGAACATCCCTGTGGTCACTAAGTGCTGGGCTGTGCTGAGCTGGGCGTGTCACTCATTTGTTGATTTCATTCCAGCATCAACTCTGTAGATGTTAGTATCAACCTTCTCTTACAGGCAAAGAGACTGTGCTCAAGGCGACGAAGACACTTGCTGGGACCTGAAGCTGGTGGGCGCTGGGATCCAGGTCTATGCTGGATCTGTTAGACTTGACAGCTCCTCTCTACTAGCCTAAGAATGGCTTTGAATTGGGAGTCAAACAGGTTCTTTCCACACCATCTTCAACATTAAAAAAACGATAGCCATAATAACCATGTTCTTAAAGTTTAATGACCAAGTCCTTCCTTAAGGAGTGAGGCTTTCCATTCTTTTCCTGCCCCCGTCCTTAACCCCTCACACATGCCAGGTCTCCCTTCAGAGGGCTGTCCTTCAGGTGATCCTGGGGGAATGGGAATAGGGCCAGCACCTCTCAGCCCTTTCCTGCTCCCCTTGGCCTGGGACCTTTTCCAAAGTCGAGGTTCCTAGGTTTGAGCAACGGATTCTTTATCCAGCAGGAGAGAAGCAGCACCTCATGGTAGGCAGCACAGCTGCCCCCAAAGAAGGCCACCAACGGATTCCTGGCAGGAGAGAGACAGGATTTCAGAATCTCCCCTCTTCTCAGCCTCTCTCCTACCTGCCCCCCCTCAACCTCACCACCCCCTCGCCTTTCTGGTCCCACCAGTTTCCAGAGCACAGAGGATGTTTACCCTCCCGAGCGAGGCTGGCTTGGGGCTGAGGTCAGAAGCCTGATTCACTGCAGGGAGGCTTTCGAGCCCGGCCCCCACCCAGCGCCCCCGAGTGCAAGCAAGGAGATTGAGGCTGGGAAACGCCACCCCGCCTGGCCAATAAATGCCTCTGCAACTCCCCAGCCCCGAGGGCATCCCTCCCGCCTCCGACCCTCCTCCCCACTCTGTCAGCTAGGCCCAGATGTGCGCTCTGCTGTGGGAGAACCCTGAGGGGGCCCTGGACTCCCCCCACCCCCAGTCCCTGTCCCGATTGAGATCGAGGGCTGTGGAAAGGGGGTGCCCATAATCTGCTCCACTTCACCCTCAATTCACTTGAAGACTTACATGACCCTGCCTGAGGCATGCCCTCCTGGGGTCTCTGCTCAGCCACCTTCCATCCCCACCAGGGCTGAAAGAATCTTCCCTCTGGCGGAGGAGGAGCTTGGAGGAAGAGGAAACCCAAGAACTTGCCCCTTCCCGCTGGCCCGGAATTGGGGGTTCAAAGGCTCGGATTTGAGTCCCAGGATGTGGGGAAGAAGAAGGGGGTGCAGCTTCCCATCTCTCTTTCTCCACACCCTCCAAGGACCCGCGTCCCCACTTCCGAACCCAGGAGGAGTTAATATTTCACCAGCTACCCCCTTCCTTCCATCTGGAGGCTGGGAGAGGGCAGGTTCCTGGGGCCCAGCCACCACGCGGTCCCAGGTTGGGTCAGTGGGAGGCCTGGGCCCCACGCAGCCCCTCCTCAGCTGCGCAGCTCACCGGGCCACCCCTGCCTGAGCACGTCGCCTCGGCCCCCGCCTGACCCCGACGCGCTGATAAGCCCCCAGACGGCCAAACATCGTTAACTTCTTTGCCTTTCCAGACTCCTGCTGTCCTTTCTCCGACCTGGGGCTGAGGGCTTGCCTGGGTGTGTGCCCGCGGCTCCCCCAGGCACTCCACACCACACATCTGAACTTCGCCACACACCCCCTTTCCCATCTTCATGCTTCTGGACTGGGAGCCAACTTTCTGCCACATTCAGTTGGTCTGAAACAGTGTTCTCTCACGCTCCACTATGCCACTACTCATCTCCCCGGCGAGGACCCTGTCTTAGAAAACTTCCAGGAAACAGTAAAAACCAAGAGAGAGAAAGGGGAAGTTGATGTCGGAGAACGTCAACAACGTTTTCAGAAACTGAAACTTAAAATCCCTCTCAGCTCAACCCTGAACAGGAGGGGAAGAGGGAGAAGGGTTGGGTTGTCCCCTGGGACCACACATCCAAATAGCGTTCTCAGTTTCTCCTTTCGCTTTGGCTTTTAAAACTTCGCTCACACACACAACAGGAAGAATCAGACAGATAGGAGACAATGTCTACACCCAACCAACCACTTGCTGGGAAGTGTCAGGATGGTGGTTTTCCCTGGGTATGGTGCAGTGTGGACAAAGTGTGGGTCATGGCCCCACGTTTGCAGGTTTGCAGACCAGACCACCTGTCCAGGGCAGAGGGAACCACTGTTCCAAAGCTCATCATTTTGGGGGCGCCTGGGTGGTGTAGTTGGTTAAGCCTCCCACTGACTCTTGTTTTCAGCTCAGGTCATGATCAGGATTGCAGGATTGAGCCCCATGTCAGGCTGGGTGCTGAGTATCTTGAGTCTGCTTGAGACTTGCTCTCCCTCTGCCCCCCCCATGCTCTCTCTTTCTCTAAAATAAATAAATAAAAGTTTTAAGAAGAAAGAAAAAAGGAAAGAGAGAAAGAAAGAAGAAAAAAGGAAGAAAGAAAGAAAGGAAGGAAGGAAGGAAGGAAGGAAGGAAGGGGAGAAAGAAAGAAAGAAAGAAAGAAAGGAAAGAAAAGAAAAGGAAGCAAGGAAGCAAGGAAGCAAGGAAGCAAGGAAGGAAGAGAGACGTTCATTGCTGTTACAGCTGCTTGCTCCAAGCACCCCCACTGCCACCAGCGGCATTCTGGCCTCAAATTCATTCTTAGCTCTCTTCTCTCCACTCCTTCTCCAAAGAAAGAGAAGCCTCCTGGAAAAGACCCCTGGAAGACAGGCTCTGGCCAAAGCAGCAGGGTGGGGATGTGGGGACGTGGCATCCGCGGGAGAGGGCGGATGGGGTGGGGACGGAAACTCGTCCTTCCTGGAGCGGCCACCTCCCTTTCTAGACAGGGGCTCGGGTCTTAAATCCACGTGTGCAGTTTCTACCAATTCGAACAATTATTTGGATACATAGGACCATTTTCTAACTTAAAATAATGCAGTAAAAGAACCAAAAAATTAAATGTCGTTTGGTCAGAAATTAGATAATAAAGCCCTTAGACTTCTCCTGAGAGAGAGATCTTTTTACAAAAAAGAAATAGATATTAAGTCATTACCTGAATACTTAAGAAAAAACCTTTAAAATTTGGTTTACTCAACCTATATGTCACTTCCAACAATTCTGAAGAGATCAAACTCAATAACAAAACCTAGGGGGGAAGTAGATCTCATTTTCAAACCTTCGACACTGCCCTGAAGCATTTGACCAGAAGGGAGAACCCCGAACATCCGAAGCTGTTAGCAAGTTCCCTGCTCCAAGTAAGTGCCCAGGAAATGTGGGTAACATCGTCTCCTCCGCTGGACTCTGCAGGGCCCGAATTCTCTCTTGAACTTCCCTCTAAAGATCTGCTTAGGGTTTTTGCCCAGTTTCTCAACTGGTATTTCAGGTGCATAAATGGACGCAAACCATTCTGTCTTCCGAAGAACTCACTGGGAGTGCGGGGCTGAGTAGTAACCCCACCGCAAGGTGCTGGCTACGGCTGGAAAGTGTGCCGGACGAAAATCCTGTGCAACCTCAAGGGGCTGCCTTTGCGATCTAGCCGGGGCCAGTGGAGCCAGGGCCAGTGGAGCGGGGGCCTGGAATTTGGCGCCCTGGATGGGGGTTGGTCGGCTCACTGCGGAGATCCCTTGGCTGAAAGAGTGGTCTCTGGAGCCCCTTGGATCCCTCTGAATCCGCTTCCCTCTCTCACCCCCCAACTCCAGCCCCGCCAACGCTCCTGCCCCCGGCCAGTCTGTGCTGCTCCACGCGTCCTCTGGGGACATCATAAGCGCATATCGCTAGGTGGTGGGAGGTAGCGGCCAGGGGCATTGGCTGTTTTCTCTCAGTTCCCCAGAAAACTGGAGGCCTAGAAGACAGACCATCACCCCTTGTGAAAGTGTAGAATTTCTAGAAGCCCAGCTACCAGATGCCTGGAGGAGCCATATCTTTAGACACTATCCCAATTTTTAGTGTTTTCTTAAGCTGTTAGGTGAGAGTCTGGCGAGCTGGGAGGGAGTTGCTCTGGGCTGAGGATTAGAGGGAGTCAGGATGCGGGGCACCGGGCCTGAGGTCTGCGTTCTGCAGCGCTGAATTTTCCATCATAGTCCAATGTGGGACTTTTCTGTATCTTCTAACCTTTTTTTTTTTTTTAAGTAATCTCTAATCTTGAACTCGCAACACAAGATGGGGTATAAGAACTCACAAATCAAGATGAAAGAGTCGTATGCTCTACCGACTGAGTCAGCCAGGTGCCCCTGTGTCCTTTAATGTTAAGGAGAGTGGAGAAGATGAGATGATTAAGAAAAAAAAAATCTTCCCCCGTTTTCCATTACAGATGGAATTCTGCAAGAAAAAATCCAAGTGGGCAATAGTCCAAAATCTACACCCTGTTTCTTTCATTCTGTTCTCCATCTCCCAGAAAAAAATTGTTGGGAAAACTCCAGTATATACAGATGGGTAAAATTTAAATCCTCTGTCACTTGTTTAACCCTATCGATGGAACAAAACCGCAATCTTACATTTGAATAAAGTATCATAAAAACAAATTAGTAAGAATCTAGGTCAACAAAAAACATAGAAAATGGGAGGACACAAAAAGTTCTCTAAAAATGGACGCACAAATTGTAAAAAGTAACACTATGAAAGTAAGTTTAAACTCTGTGAACATTAAAAATGCACAAGGCTTTTGATATGACCCATTTCTAAGAATATATCATACAGATACACTTGCATATATACACAGAGCGGTGAATATTGTATATAGTAGCAGAAAAAAAGGAAGAAAAAATTGGAAACAGTTTAAATAGCTCTCAATAGTTGCCTGCTTAAATAAGTTATGGCACATCCATACAATAAAATGGAGCCACTAAAAACGAGGCACTAGTAAAGATACAGAACCATTATCAACATGATTTTTTTAAAAAGACAAAATACAAAGCTTTGTGTATAATATGCTGCCATTTTCGGTAAAGGCTATATTTGTAAGGTTACATACGAAACTCCGGACGGACTGCTTCTGGGAAGGACCGAGATAAGAAGTGGGAGAAAGAATTACTTTTCTTTTCAACGTATGTCCTTCGGTAACTTTTGAATTTTTCCTTAAGCATACATTATCTGTTTTTTAAAAAAGATAGGTTAAAATCAGGGAATTATTATTTTAATAGTGTTCCTTTCTACTTATATAAGCAATAGAAGTTTATTAGGAAAAAATTGAAAGCAGAAAAATTAAAAACGAATTACATTTCTGTTTATAAGGTCTCTACACAATCTGGATGATAACTGAAGTGTGGACTTTTCTCAGATAATTAGAACTAGCAAAAATCTGATCGTTGCCTTAATTCATGAAAAAAAATTTTTAAAAAGGTTATTTTTTTCTGAAGCAAGCGTGCAGGGTTTAATCGAACGAGCGCGCTGCCCAAGCAGGTATTAGCTGGTAGTCCGGGTGAAAAGCTGTATTCGGTGGGGGTGGAGGGGTATAAGAACTCACTCTTTCAGCTCCCACACCAGGTCTGTTCAGCTGAGACCTCCGAATGCAGGATGAAAAAGGGGAACAGTGTGCACCATTCAGACTAAAAATGAAGCCGGAGTCTAACGGTGGAAACATGGGCACTGTGTGTATCTGTTGGGGGCTCCTCGACTTCCCCCCGCTCTGCTCTGTAAATCTTCGGCCCCTTCGTCCCCGGGCCTCGGAGAGGCGGCGGCGGCGGCCACCGGGCCAGCTGGGCCGCGGCGGCGGGGGCCCAGGGCATCTGGGGACCGAGACCCCGCAGAGCGAGCGAGCACCGTAGCCCCGCTGGAAAGAAAGGCGTCTCCAGGGAAATGCGTCCCCTCCGCGCCCCTCGGTGCCCTCTCCCGACCCCCGGGGAGAGGTGAGGGCCCGAACCCGGAGCCCTTCGCTCCCCGACCCGCCCCTGCCGCTGGGGCCCCGCTTCGGGGCAAGCTCACCGGGTTGGGCCGGTTCCCGCGTCTCATTCAAAAGGAGGTCGGCCCCTGGTGCGGGTCACCCGAGGATTTGGTGGGGAAGCCTGCGGGCCTGAGGTCCTCACGCCGCCCGCCCTGAGCCGGCTCCCCGCCTCCCCCCGGGGCGACAGCGGGGCGCCTGTGGGTCCGCCGCGCCCACCCGCTTCGGTTGGGGCCACTCTGGGCGCTTGCTCTCCGTGTCCCTGGAGCGACGAGCGACCGACGCCGACCCGTGCGATTGAAACCTGGGCCTCCGGCCAAACCCCCTCCCCACAGCTTTGCCCAAAGCCTCTTTCCTGCCTCGACCGAGGCCTGGGCTACGGGCTGGGTCTCCCCTCTAAAAAGAGAGGCAAACGGAGGCACACGAGATTAAAGAGATTTGCTGGAATTGGATTAGAAGATCTTGCGGACGGTTTCTTGGTCCGCGGGATCCTTGGCAAGGCTGGAAGATGCAACGTGGGCAGAGGAACAAACAGGTAAGGGTGGCCCAGAGTGGGGGTGAGGAACATCTGGGCTAGGAGGGCGTCCTGGAGGACGCGAGATCCCACCCCCAGGAGCCCCACAAGGAGCCCCGGAGAGGAGGACTCTAACTTGAGAGCCAGCCAGCCAGCCCCCCCAGCTTCTGGTGTTTCCTTAAAAAGCAGCCTCTCAGATGCTAAAATGATCTAAACATTACAGGAGTTACAAACTGGTTGGATTTACCCTGCCAAACCAGCAATTTCTTTTCTCCTTCCTGTCCCTTACTGGGGACTCAGCTGTGCATGGTCAATGTCGTCAGTTCCTTCCAAAGAAACTGCTAAACGAAGGACGGTTAGAGTCAGCTGAGCAGGGTCCTTGGACTCTTATTCCTCTGTCCCACCCCCTTCCCCACCCCCCATTTGACTGGTGTGGCTAAAACTGGGGGAGGCTTGGAACCTGAGGGCTCCAGCTTTCTTTGTGTCAGTGTGGCTGTGGCTCTATCACACCAGAGAGGAGATGACTAAGAATGAGACTAATACTAAAAATAAAAACAAGGGGCACCTGGGTAGCTCAGATAGTTAAGCATCTGCCTGCAGGTCACGACCTCCAGGTCATGGGATCGAGCCCCACATCGTTCCCAGCTCATCGGGGAGTCTGCTTCTCCCTCTCTCTGCCTTTCCCCCCTACTCATGCTCTCTCTCTCTCCATCTGTCTCAAATGAATAAAGAAAATCTTTAAAAAATAAAAAAATAAAAAACAAAGCCTCATTGGCTTAGGAGGACTTTAAAATTGTGGGTGGGTGTCTGGTCTTGCTTCTGAGTGTAAAATTAGAGTCGATAAAACTTCAGGATCACTCTAGATTTTTTTTGTTTATAAACAATGAGCCAGACGGCTTTCTCTCCGATATTCAATCAGTGGAGGTGAGAGATCTTCCCCCATGGGGGTGGGTCTATTCCTGGATAAGGGCAAAGGGGGTCTGACAGACTCCCTACGGGAGTTAACGACTCAGGTAAAATGAAGATTCTAGCCAAATAGTGTTTGGTCAAGGAAAAGTTATTTTGACATCTTAGAAAGCCAGCCTAGGGGCTGCTGAGCTGGGTGATCTGTGTCTGTTGACTTGGGTTCTGGACGATCCCAGCCCATGCTGCCCTCCTGCCCTGCTTGCCAAGACTTCTGTTTACTCAGGGAATTTGCACTGAAATTCCCTATGTTCTTTAACTTCAATTTTCATTGTCTCCCCACCCACCCCTGCCCCGTCTATGTATGCTCCTATCCGTTTCCCTGTTATGCACTGCATCCATTCTCTGGGGGGCGAGGGAGGGTCCTTTGGGTCCAGTCCCACGGGTCTAGTGATAGAATTAACTGATTACCGCCCTATTGGCTCGTTCAAATGCTAGGTCAGAGCATCTGAATGTGAGGACGCAGCTGCTGTCTGTCCTTCCGTCGATCTGTCTTTGTGCCGGTGGGCGCTTGTGGGTAAAGTTTGTCTTCATGGGGAGGGTGATCCACCACCACCTGTGTTTATTAAATTCCCACACACTTTGAAATGGCATCAAAATTTCTTTTTTCCTGAAACCGAAAATTCGAGGAGGTCAGAGACAGAGTTTATTTTGTTTCAGTTTGTAGTCTTGTTGGTCTGGCCGTGAATGGGAAAAAAAAAAAATCCAGGCCAACACTCCAGCTGAGCTGCAGACTTCACCCACCATTTGGAAGGGCCTGGGGAACTGTACTGACCGGCTAGGACAGAGTTCGGGGGCCCAGAGGGAGCTAAGGGGGTGTTTAGAATCCAGCTTCCCTTCTACTAAAAAATAAACACGTTCTGGCATCCAAACCAAGGAAGGAAATTAAAGGACGCAAAAGGGAAGAGAAGACCAGGAAGAAAAAAAGCTGGGGGAGAAATTTCTTAGCTCCGAACTGGCTCAGTACAGGGCTCCTGGCAGAACCTTCCACGCCCAACTCAGGGGCCAAAGACTAAGTAAGAAAAAACAAGCCATCTGCTGTTCTTCCTTAAACCTTCCCTTCTTTTTGCCCCTCAAAGACCCATACTCTTCTCTGGGGCAGGAACCCAGACACAGTCCCAGAGCCTTCCACCCCTTCACCCGTTGAACTCTGGGGGGCCGCCTTGAATCCCTGCCCCCTCCTACCTTCCCCGCACCCCTCTGCACTGTCTTAGGGGGGAGGAGCCTGACGTACAGGTGTCACTGCCCCGAGTCCCCAGACTGCCCCCCACCACTGGACTTCCAGAGCCTCTTTATAATAAACAGCATCAGCTTTCCGATCCCGGAAAAAAAAAAGTTTTAAAAATGTAGATTCACTGGTGCCCAGAACAAGCCCCGCAATGCTAATGGCTCAGTAGGGATCCGGCATTCTGGAGGGAAGGAGCCTGTAGATGGGGGTCCTGAAGTAAAGAGCTTTTAAGTTAGATGGAAAAGCATTTAAATCCCAAACAGAGACTCCAGGCTGCACAGCGGAGACCTCGTGCTGTAAGGCAAACATGAATCTTGGGTGATAAAGACCCAAGGGCTTCAGTTGCAAGAGGAGCTGTGGCTGCCAGGTCAGCGGAAGGAAAATTCAGCATAAATTTCTTTTCTGCAATGCGATGGCTTCATATGTCGCTTGTAGATATTGCAAAATAAGTGAATAAGGTATATATATATGGGGGGGGAGTATATAACACCAGATTTTCTAAGAAAGAAATGCTATCAAACCAGCAGTTGAGAAAATCAGACTTGATCTCTTGGCATCCCTAGTTGGCTGAGTGACTCGCTCTCCCCAAGCTCCTCCAGCCCCCCCTTTCTCTCTTTCTCTCTCTCTGAGACACTGCTGCCGGGATGAGTAAGCTCACTCTAAGCTAAAGTCACACTTATGTTTCACCCCAAGACTTTCAAAGGGTAAATGTAAGTTTTGTGTATGTCTCAGAGAGGATCACAAGCAGCCCGTTACTCAGGATGGATTATGTGAGGTTCAGTTTACGAGGGCAAATTGTATTTCACACATGAGTCACCTTGAATAACCCAATAATTAATTAAAACCATGTCCTGCAGGGGAGAATTTATTACATTTGCCGGCTTTTTTATGAGCTAGATGTAGTTTGGAAATGAAAAGTGTGAGTGCTCTTCAACGAATGAGGTCTGTGCTGTCTTCTGCACTGGCTCCCGGAGACTCCCTCTCACCCGGTCCCAGAGAGCAAAATCTCTCCGTGACAGGAGGGACTTGAACTTGGAAGCATAGAGCAGAGCAGCTGGTTCGCAACACCCCCAACTTCAGCTTCCGTATCCAGGGCCCCGCAAGTGTTTTCTGGAGTTCTTCCTGGAAACAAGTTGGGGCTTTGGGGTGGTTGATACAGCAAAGCTGGGAGCCTTGGAAAGAGGGAACGGGTGTGGGCTGTAGGGAGGGAGTTCAGGGGTGAGACAAAATCCTGGCTCCAGGCTCCCCGGCAGTCCCTGGGAAAGAGAAGCAGGCATCCTGAGACTCTTCTCCAAGCCTAGAGGTCACATCTTTTGTGCAAGCCGAACGGGACCAAGTTCCAGTTTCAGAGGTCCTGTTCTAGGCATGAGGCCAGAACAAGGTTGTAGGCTGGTTCCTCTCCTCCCAGTAGAAATCCTCGTCTTCTCAGATACCACCAACTGTGAGAGAAACAACATGATATTTACATACGTATAGTAAACTTGACTTCACTTCCTTCCTCTTTGTCTCCTAGCAGCCTCCTGTGGAAGGTGGGGCAGAGAAAATCACTTCCATTTTACAGATGAGGAGACTGAGGGTCAGAGAGAGGAGATGGCTAGCCCAAGGGCACACAGCTGGCAACACAGGACAGAGCAGGGACAGAAGTTCAAGGCCCCCCTGTCAGTGATGCCCTAGGGGCAGAAAGGAGTAAGAGATGGCAAAGCTAGTCTGGCTACTCCACCTCAGAAACCAAGGATGCCCTGGTTCCCTTGGGGAGCATGGAGGTCTCTGGGGGCATCCCCAAGGAAGGAACTGGACAGCCCTGGCCCAATGGCAGCAATTTGGCCTCTAGGTCAGGGACTATATGTTCAATCTTTGACAGTCTGAGAGCTGGATAATTCTAAGACTCATCAGAGGATCCTATTCTTGGCTGTCTGGGAGAGGGAGACAGAGGGAGGTTTCCCATTCCAAGAGGAACAAAGGAACCAAAGCGAGTCAGGAAGTGGTGGTGGTGGGGAGGGGGCTCTGCCTGGCCCAGCTCCACTCACTGTGGAAGGGAGCCGGGGTAGCTCTCCTGGCCATAGCCAGCTGCAGTGAACAATGGGGCAGGAGCCTATAAGAACAAGTCCTTCGTGCAACATAGAGCAGTCATCTTTTTTGAGGATGACCAATACCTTTGAGAATCGGGTTGACCCAATTAATGAATAAATGGCATGAGAAAAAGGAGAGGAGGAAACTGGTATAGGTCATACGCAAATTAAGAGATGTAGCAATCAAATGTAAGGTGTGGAATTTGTTTATGTCATTCTTTGAACTCTAATCGTAAAAAGAACTTTGAGACAGCTGAGGAAATTGAAACATGGATAGTACTAAGGGATTATTGTTAATTTTGTTACGTGTGATAATCATATGGAGGGTTTGTTAAAAGAAAACAGAGCGGTGCCTAGGTGGCTCAGTCATTAGGTGTCTGCCTTCGGCTTGGGTCATGGTCCCAGGGTCCTGGGATAGAGCCCCGAATTGGGCTCCCTGCTCAGTGGGAAGCCTGCTTCTCTCTCTCCCAATCCCCCTGCCTGTGTTCCTTCCCTTGCTGTCTTTCTCTCTCTGTCTGTCAAATAAATAAATAAAATTTAAAAAACCCCAGAAAACAGAAAGAAAGGTAGAAGTCTTTATCTGTTAAACATTCCAACCGAAGAAATTTTGGGTAAAATGATGTCTAGGATTTGCTTTAAAATGCTCTAGAAAAAAAAAAGAAAAAGAAAAAATACTCTAGAAAAAGACCCATGAAATAAGACTGGCTATGAGTAATAATTGTTGAGGCTGAATGATAAGTATAAGGAAGGAGTTATTATCCTCTTCTACATATGTGAATTTTACTTTTTTTAAACTGTTTATTTTTCTGTATATGTGAAATTTGCCACTAGAAAACAAATCAATAAAGTTGTGGATCCATCTTGCAGAAAACCAAACACATGCACCAACTTTCACCCTCAATTTCAAGGAGTGAGCTCATGGAAACAGGTGCAGAATCTTCAGGCTCACCAAACACCCTTTCCCCCCCAGGACAGGACAGCTTTGGAAAGTGATTTAGGTGCTATGGGTGGCGACAACCCAGCGGGCAGAGAGGCTAAGGAGTCTAGGCTTCAGTCATCCAGCTCTAGGTGAAAATTCCCTACGTCGTTCCCTTTTTGCTCATATAGACTCAGCTCCAAAGCGAAAGGGGAGCGATAGTGGGTGGAGGCAAGGGATTTGAATTTAGTCCCCACCTTTATAGTTTTAAAAATCAGAATTACTGTGTTTAAAGAGTTCCTTTATTTTGGAGTCAATATATTTATTTTTCTCGAACCCCTTTATTTTTCCTTTTCCCTTTGAGGATCTATCAAATATCTTAGGTTTATCTTCAGTATTAGTTTGTACTTTTTTTTTTAAGATTTTTTTTTTTATTTATCCATTTGACACAGAGAGAGAGAGATTACAAGTAGGCAGAGAGGCAGGCAGAGAGAGAGGAGAGAGGAGGAAGCAGGCTCCCCGCTGAGCAGAGAGCCCGATGTGGGCCTCGATCCCAGGACCCCGGGATCATGACCTGAGCCGAAGGCAGCGGCTTTAACCCACTGAGCCACCCAGGCGCCCTAGTTTGTACTTTTTAATGAGATTTAAGATTTTTTAAAATTTATTTGACAGGGAGGGGACACAAGCAGAGGGATTGGGAGAGGGAGAAGCAGGCTTCCCGCCGAGCAGAGAGCCTAACGCCTGCGGGCTCGATCCCAGGACCCAGGATCAAGACCTGAGCCCAAGGCAGATGCTTAAGAACTGAGCCACCCAGGCACCCCTTATTTCCATTTCAAAAACTGGAAACAGCTTGGCGTTTGAACGGGGAAGGGAAAGTGAAATGGTCAGAGCCAGGATTTGATGCCATAAAGACACATGTTGGAGTCCAGCCTTCATCATTAGTTTCTAGAAGTTGGACAATTTAATCTCCTCAATCTTAATTTTCTTGTCTACAAGAAATTACCGGTTACCAAATTACCAAAATTACCAAATTGTTACCGGTAGTAACAATTGCCTTCTACTCAGTTCTCTGGTTGTGGGGATTAAATGAAATTTACATATAGGGCACTTACAGTCCGAAGCACAGGACACATTGGATTAGGATCCCAAGAATTCTGAAGCCCCAGGAGCCCGAGGGGCAGGGGGACAGGGATGCAGGGGTCTGCTGGCCCTGAAGCAGCGTGCAGGGAACGCTGTCCTAAACCCGGTACAGCAGCCTACGGTGCCGCTCTCTGACCCAACAAAGCAGGTTTTGGTCCAGCGGGAACTTCTGCCTGGAGGTCAGGCCTCTGCCTCAGGGTAAGGGCTCCCTCCTGGCACACAGGTCTCTTGGGGGGGGGGTGAAAGGATGGTCTAGGAGGAGGCTCCCACACTCTCCAGTGGCTCCACCTGAGGTTAGAGCCACCCGTCCGCTGGGCCATCTGAGAGCTGGCGGGTAAGCCTGGCAGGGCACGTCGTGTTCAGCCGCATTAGAGAAAAATCTGCCCCACCAGGTGTTTATATGCCCGGAAGTAAGGGAAGTAAGGCTCTTGGACTAAAGGGGGAAAGTCTTTAGGTCGCCCCTCCTCCTGATGGAGAATTGTTCATAGGGCCCTTTGGTTCCTATGAAATCTCCTTTCTGGAAGTTGCCACCTAGCCGCCCAGCACAGATCTCGGAAAGTGCCCAGGGATGAGGAGCTGGTCCACCGTCCATCTGTGGCTGCCCTGGTCCAAGCCTTGGGCAGCACCCCTGGGACAGGTGATTCCCGAGGCTTGAAACACCACGCAGAAGGGGCAAGCAAGGGACAAATGAGGTGGAACCTGAAGGTAGGCTGGTGTGGGAGATTCTGACCCAAGGCTGGAGGATAAGCACCCCCAACCCCTGTCGGCATCATCCCCCAAACACACAAACATGTAGCTGGAGATCTGGGCTGGGCTTTCCCAGATCCTAGGGGTTATTAAGGAATTGGCGGGGGGGGGCAGTGGAGAGATGGAGGTCTGCTTCCAGACCTCCATCTGGGCCTCTGTGGCTGAACTCCGTTCTTAGGGAACGTTTCCAGGCTAACCTTAGGAATAAGAAACTGAGAACCCTGATCTTGTTCAGTGGGGCTGCAACAGCCGAACCAGCAGTCCTGGCCAAACTTTAGCCCCCGTAGAACCTGGGAGACATGGAACAAAACTTGTAGACCTTCTACCTGCTCATGTGCCAGCCAGCCTGGCTTTGGGGATTTCCCTGGGGCAAGCATGGAGAGGGACAGTCAGGGCACCCCGGCAAGTTCCAACATCGCATCTAGCCACCAGAGCTGTCTACCTTCTGTGTTCTTCATCTGTCCTCCTGCTCCCACTACGGCAGCTCAGAGCTGCCTGGAACCATGGACTTGGCCATCCTTTCTGAGGTTGATTCATTCTGACTTGGGCAAGGCAGCTTCTTTCCCTAGGAATCTGCCACTCAACCACTTGAATACATCACATGCTAAAACAGACTGATCTCTAAGGATCCTCCCAAACTCAAACACTAACAGACTAGTTTGAGCCACTACAGAATTTGGGATTTCCTATTCTTCAAGGGGAGAAGACAGAAAGGGGAGCCCCACATATCCCCCAGTCAGAGACAGCTCTAATCAATGACTTCATAGGAGAAACTTTTCTATCCTCTTCAGCTCCTAGATCCTTAGCCCTGGTGTGAGTTGCTACACAGTAGCCTCCAAGATCAGAACTTTCTCCCAAGCCCTGCCCCACCATAGAAACGACCTGAGGGAGAGCAATGTTCTGCATGTCTCTGGGGGAAGATTTCTGGCAATCCAGGGCCAAAAGCAGCTACGGTTTCCTCTAATTGTGGACAAAGCTATAGACTCAGTGGAGATCAAATACAAAAAAACATTTGACAGGTGGTTTTCCAATTTAAAGTGGAGGACATTTCATCTACCCTCTCAGAGCTCTTAGAAAACCCCTGAAGGAAGCGAGAAGCGAAGAAATACTAATTTAAGCCCAAGTGATCCAGAGCCCACAGCTCTGCTCCAATCCCAAATCTCACTTTAATGGAGGGGTTCCCTGTGTACGGCCCAATATTGGCTCTGGACATTTATAGTCGGTGTAGACATTGGCCAGAAATCAGCCAGATTTCTCCAGACTCTTAACATGTTGTGGTCTGGGATAAAGGGCTGGCTCAGAACCTTGGTGGCCTGCTTAAGATGGACTTTTCTCCAGGTCAGAGTACTTAGGCAGTGACCAGGAACTATCCAATGTTCATCTCAGGCTGGGGCTGAGGTTCAGAAAAGCACATGGTGTGTGTGTGTGTGTGTGTGTGTGTGTGTGTGTGTGTGTGTGTGTGTGTGTATACAGCCAGACACTCTGGAATCACTAGGGTTATTTGTTATTTTCAAGCCTTTATTGAGTCCTAAGGAGGTAGTCCTTTGTGACACTTTCCCCTGCCATCTTGGTTATGCTTCTTCCAAGAGAGGAACCCATGAGCACCATGGACAGGACATGCCTTAGTAGGCATGGATTATGGGCTATTTTTCTTTGCTCCATTGCGTGTCTCTCTGTGTGTAACTCCTACCTTTTTTTTTTTTAAAGATTTTTATTTATTTGACAGAGAGAGAGAGATCAGATCACAAGTAGTAGGCAGAGAGGCAGGCAGAGAGAGAGAAGCAGGCTCCCTTCTGAGCAGGGAGCCCAATGCGGGCCTCGATCCCAGGACCCTGAGATCATGACCTGAGCCGAAGGCAGAGGCTTTAACCCACTGAGCCACCCAGGCGCCCTAATTCCTACCTTTCTTCTCTCCCAACTTTGTTTCTTGGACCAGATAACTTAGTGAAAAGCAAATGGGAAATCTTTTGCTATAGAGGTGGGGGAGAGATAGAGAAAAAGGAGGCGGGCCACAGGATGTTCAAGTTCTAGATCATTGGAAAGGTCTCAGGCCTCTCCGCAAGGGAAATGGAATCAGAGCAAGAAATTAAATCTCTCAAATGGAACTCTCCCCTAAGCCTCAAACATACAGCTTCACTCTAGGACAAATGGGTGGGTTTGGACTCAAGGGGTCAGGGCCTTGGTGCTGACTTTCCACTTGATTGTGGAATGAAAACTCAGTCTGCGTCTTTAGCAGGGTCTATACACTGAGAGCTCTAACAGTAGCCAGCATTTACCCTGATAATTATCATCTACAGCTATCTCCTCCCCCCCCACGAAAAAACAACGTGGAGATGGGGGTGGGGAATGGTAAGCGCCTCTGATTACTTTCTGAAATTTGTAGGTAGGTTTTTTTTTTTTTTTTAAAGATTTTATTTATTTATTTCACAGAGGGAGAGAGATCACAAGGAGGCAGAGAGGCAGGCAGAGAGAGAGAGGGGAAGCAGGCTCCCCGCTGAGCAGGGAGCCCGATGTGGGCCTCGATCCCAGGACCCTGAGATCATGACCTGAGCCGAAAGCAGAGGCTTTAACCTACTGAGCCACCCAGGCGCCCTGTAGGTAGGTTTTTTGATATATTCCTCATTCCTGAGTCCCATCCCGGATCCAGGGGCTAGAATAAAGGAAGCTGCTGAGTCTCTCCAGACCCAAGAAAAGCTGCTGCAAACTCCAAAGACGTTGGTTGTGAGTCTCCATTTGAGAATTCCCCCTGTGTTACTCCACTTCCAGCCTGCGTGCGATCAGGGAGGCTAGAGGGCTCCTCAGGGCATTACAGTTGGAGGGGATCTCCCGCACCAATTGGGTTCTGTTTAATGGATCTCTGTGGAGTTTACACCCTGGGGCTGACCATCCCAACTGAGTCAGCCCATGATGGTTGACCACAGAGCCAAGTCTCAGGGCCGGGCTCCCGAAAGGACCTAATAAGTGGGCTCCACCCTAGATCCTTGCAGAATCATCAGTGGCCAGCCCAGTGGCCTATTTGTGGCTCTCTCTGTGGTTTTCCTCCCCAACTAAGGCCCTCAACCTCCAGGAATGCTCCCTTCTCTGCTCCTGCCTGCTGCCTGCTCTTCTGCCCAAAGGAAACATTGAAGCCGACTTAGAGAGCTGGTCCAGCGTCTCTCCTTACACAGGCAGATGGGAAAACAGAGGCTCACAGAGGGGAAATGACTGTCCAAGAAAACCTTGCTTAAGACTTGTGCTCCGCAGTGCCACCCTCTAGGCCCAAAATTCCTAGTGGTTTGGGCTAGATCTTCACTGGGCTTTTCTGGCTTGAGTGCCCGGGGTGGATGACTGAAGTCCCTCCCCAGCAAAGCCCAGGGTGGGAAGAGGGGGCTGGGGACGTGAGCGCCAGCGGGAGTTCCAAGTTGGCACAGGGCACACGTGGCAGGCAGGGAACAGCCTGCCGGTTGGCCCACAGCGGCCAGACAGAAGGACTGGAGGCTTTTGGTGTCTGTTCAGCAACCCTCAGTTTTGCCTCCCCCTCCTCCCTCCCCCCTTCCCTCCCCTTCGGACCCCACTCACGGTTCTGGGGCTTGGCTTGGCGCTTCCTCTGGTTACCAGGTGCCACCAGGGCGGGCGGCAGCGGCCCTGCGGTTGGGGCTCACCGCTTCCCTTAGCAGACCATCTTTTCAGTGCTCCTCAGATCCAGTGTTCCGTGCTGGAGGCCCCGATCCGCTCCTTTTGTAGCTTTGGTAGCTCTCTCCTCAGTCCCCGAAGCACTTGGACTTGTCCTCAGGGGTCCTGATCCCCGGGATGCCACTGGGCTTCCCTTGGGTGGGGAGAGACGGTGGAGGTGATAGTGGCCTCCTGCAAATCCTTGCCTCCAAGCTCTGGTTCTTGTAGCGCCTGTACCCGGCCATCATTTTTTCCAAAAGACTTTTCTCTAGGGTCTCGGGAGGCCCCGCCTGAGGGGCCTTATTTCTGAGAGAGGGGCCTGGGCCCCCTCTCACCCCCAGCTGCTGGCAGGGGTCCGCCACGACCCGCTCCAGGCCGACCTGCAGACTGCCCTTGCCAGGGCTCTGGCCCGGCAGGGAGCTGCCGCCCCACAGGCCCCTTCCAGACTTCGGAGAAGAACAATGGAAAATAGAGAGGACCGGAAAGGAAAAACGAGCGCGTGCGTTGGGGGGAAGGGGACAGAGAGCAGTAAATCAGAGATAAGGGAGAAAGAAACTTAAACACACACACACAGACACAACAAAGAAATAAACGAGAGGGAAAGACAGAAAAGGAAAAAGGAAAAACGAAAGAAAGAAAAATGAAAGGAAGAAAAAGCAAACGAAGAGAAAAATAGTATAAGGGACAGATAGGGTGAAGGGGACCAAAGGATAAATAAAGAGACACGGGGATGGAGGGTGGGCGAGAAGGTAAGCCCTAAAAACAGAAAGAAAGAATGTAAGAAAGAAGGTGCAAAAAGAAAGCTCATTAAAATGGAAGGAAAGAAAGGCATAAAGGGAACCACAAATGCAAAAAAGAAAAGAAAGATACCGAGAAACTAAAGACGAAAGAAAATACAGAGGGGAAGAAAGGATGTTAGAAACGACGAAAGAAAAGAGCACACCCCCATTAGGCCCTTTTCATAAAGGAATCGGCTCCAAGCAGTTTAGCGGCAGGCAGCGGAGCTCCGACCTTTCCAGAAAATGAATTGTCGCCGCCACAGATAAATTCGCATTATCCTTCACGGCCGACCTGAGGCCTGAGGTTGTCGCGATCGTACGCACTGTTCCAGGTGGGAGAACGAAGCCTTGGGGCGCTCACCTCGCCTTGCAAAAAAGTACATAATTTCACAAATGTCCCAAGTGGGGCGACTGGGCGCCTCTCGCCCCCTCCCCCCTCGCTGGCGGCCCGATCCCGGGCGGGGGCGGGAGCTGACACGGAGGTTCCAAGTCCCCGTGGCCGGAACCCCTGGGGGCGCGGCGGCCGCACTCAAAGGCCCGGCTGTAAAGGTCATAAGCGGTCTGTGGGGCCGCGCTGAATGGGCTCCCGGAGGTAAACAGACTCTTAACTTTCAACTTGGCCTTGACCTTCCCGGAGGTGTCTGGGCGGTATGTAAAGGAGCAGCTGAGGCTTTCAGGGCGTTTGGCTGGGTCCTTAGAGGGAGCTGGGGGTGGGGAGCGGCTCTGGGGTCCGGGAGGGTAGGCAGGGAGGCTCCCAGCAGGACACAAAGGAGCCTGCGGGGCTGGGGGAAGGGTTGGCTCGCTCCCCTCCTCTCACCCCCCCCGCACCCCCCCCCCGCAGCCTGGGGGGGTCAGGAGGTCTGGGTTGTCCAGAGACCTCAGCGGAGCTCACGTAGAGCTCCAGGGAGGATTTGGAAGCTCTGAGCCTCAGTTTCTCTTTGTGGGAATCTCAGGCATACTCAGGGCTGAAAGAGGCAAATGACAGTGACAAATACTCCTTAGGGCAACTGTCCTTTTCTCAACTGAGAACAGGTGGCTATAGTTCATTAGAGACAGATACACACAGAGAAGCACAGATAGAACTCATTTTTATTCAGTTTAGAAAATGCACAATTTCATTTAATCTTCACAGCATTCCTGTGAGGTAGGAACTATTATCCCCATAAGGAGACAGATAATTTTTACAGATCAGGAGAATTAGTCCTACCTTATCTGACTCCAGTTAAGGTCTATGATAGGTCACAGGCAGATAGACGCACATGCACATACATGTACAGAAAGTGGGAACACATGTTGGTATGCTAATAAACATGACATCCAGAACTATTCCCTGCGATCTAGTAGATGCTAAATAAATTCCAGGGTATAACAAAAACAGAAAGAAAAATCCTATGGTATTTATTTGTACTGAAATGTATCTGTTTACATAGGGGTCCACAGCACAGCTGGGGAGCTTAGGTAGGGCTAGGTGTGAGTTCATCTTCTTCACATTCCACAGTAATGCAGAGCCTGGGGCATTTGGCTGCTTATTTCCACAGACGTGAACTAGAAAACTACATATCCCCCAATCACAGTGATAGGCAGCGTTGTTAGGAATCTTTACATTCTTGTATTTAATTATTTTTCCTTCTAAAAAATAGAGATAAAACTGATGGACAGTAAATTGCAGAAATATCAAGTGTACGGTTTGAATTTTCACAAAGTGAACACACCCAGGTATCTAGTGAGCGGACTGAGTTCGAGAACATTTCCAGCACCCCAGAAGGCTTCCTTATGTCACCTCCCAGTCAGGAACCTCCCTTCCCGGGGTAATCTCTTCTGATCTCTATCACCATAGATTAATTTTGCCTGTTCTTGAACTGCACAGAAATAGAATCATACAAAAGTTACTCTCTTGTGTTTGGCTACTTTCATTCACGTATCTGTGTGACTCATTCACGTTATGTGTAGCAGTTTTTTTTATTGCTACATAGTACACCATTCTTTAATTGGAGCATGATTTACTTACCCATTCTACTACTGATGGACCTTTGGGTTATTTCTGTTTTTGAACTCCAATGAATTGACATTGGACATTCTAGTACGTGCCTTTCGATGGACATAAGCATTCATTTCTGTTGGGTATATGTCTGGGAATGGAATTGCTGGGTCATAAGCTATGATTAGAATTATTTATTTCTAAATTTAGGGCTCTAAATGCTGTCCTGTCATCTACCAAGTAAAAACCAGTGGAAAAGGGGCTCATGGCTGGCTCAGTTGGTGGAGCATGCAACTCTTGATCTCTGGGTTGTGAGTTCAAGCCCCACACTGGGCGTAGAGTACATTTTTTTTTTTTAAAGTGAAAAAGTCTTAGTCTTTAGGTACAAATCCTGGTAGTTCTGCCTTTCATTGTTACACAAGCAAGAGGTTATGACAAGAAACTAGAAAGCATCAAAGAGATATTTTCTCCCTTTTCTCTCATATTGTTTTCAAATACAATTAAATCTATCGAGGATTTTGTGCTTGGTGTTTTCTATTATTAGCAATGTTTGTTGAGGGTGAACTGTAATCTCCACTACAGCCGCACAGCTTGGGGAAATTCCGTTTGCATGGGCCCTTTCCTGAAAGATGGTTCAGGTTCAGGTTCAGGTTGGTAAGGTTGAGCATGGCTGAGCCCACCTAGAGTCAGAATGGTTTGTTCTATATAATTGCCATGACCTTGGTGTGGAATGGAAAAGCTTCTGCCTTCTCCAGAAAACCTGGGGGTTCTAGGAAACGTAGACTCAGAAGGATTTGTTTTGGAGGGATAGCAAAGGAAACAAAACCTCTGAAGATTTGTGAAACAAATTGGTTTGAGTCTTCAGAATTGCACTGTACAAAAGGACCCTACAGAGGGGCCTCCAGCAATTCTCGCAATGGTGGGGCTCTCTCTCCATTCCTTTTTCCTTCAAAGGAAATGTAAAGCCTGGAGGAAGCCGACAGGGGTCCCGGGCTTTCTGGACACTCAGCTGGGGTAGGAATGTGCCAGGATCAGGGGCCAGGCCAACATAAGAGGATTGCTGCAGGGCAGAGAGACAAGACCTCTTTGCACAGGGCAGCCTCCTTCTCTCTTGGGGTCCAGAATTCCTGCAACTAATGTATGGCCAATTAGGCCTGGCTTCCCAGAAATCCTTTAGATCCCAGAAAAGGGGGAAAAGAGGTCCTCTTTTCTGGCGGGTACTTCAGGATTTTGTAAGATCCTCTCCCATTCCTTCCCTCAACTTTTTCTCTCTTTGTGCTACCATCCCTGGGTCTCTGTCTGTCTCTGTCTCTCTGAATATTCAGGTCATGTGTGTCGTCTCTCCGTCCGCATCTCTTTCCACACCATTAAATGAAAATCCAGACCCTCTTTCACAGGCTACTTCTAGAAACTCCATTTCCCCTTCAGATCTGAACGTTGCACGTCCCAGGCGCCAGATCCGCCGTCATCTTCCGAGATCTTGTCCCTCCTCCCTCTCCTGCCCCACCCGGATCCGGGGGCCGCCCGGGCGGTAGCGGGGATCCCCGGGGAAGGGGCTTCCCAGGCACTGCCCAGGGCAGCGTAGTGCGCGCGCATCCGGAATTGGAGGGGCGCCTCGGAGTGAGCCGGGATGCCTGTACCCAGGACCCAAAGCCAGGGGCTCCCAGAAATACCCTCCGGTCCCCATTTCCCAGCCTCCTCCGGTTCACGCACAATCCCAGGTTCCCCTTTCTGGCGCTGAGCGGCCTCCGGCCCCACCCCAGACTCCCCTCCCCCCCACTCCCCTCCCCTCGAGACGCGCACTTTATAGGGAGAGCTTTTTATTCTCTCGTTAAACCTGCCAAAGCACAGGAGACAGAGAGCCAGGGAGGGAGAGGAGGCGACGGAGGTGGGGTCGGCTCCTTGTCTTCTCCCTCCTCCTCCCGCTTTCCCCGTCCCCACCCCCGCGGACGCGGAGCTCGGTTTCCCCAAACTGGAAAGCCGCTTTCCTGGCTGTTCTTGTTTTCCAATGCAATAAAAGGGAAGGAGAGGGGAAGAGGGAGAGGGGAGGGGGGGGGAGAGAAAGGGAGGGAGGGTGGAAGGGTGGGAGGGAGCAAAGGAGGGAGAGGGAGAGCGAGAGAGAGAGAGACAGAAGCAGGGGTAAAGTATTTTCGCAGTTTCTGCCGTGCAGATTTTATGAGCTTCCCTCCCCGGCCGCAGCCAATCGGCGCGCGTGTCCTGGCACCTGCGTCTCCTGCGTCAGGGCGGCCGGGCCGGAGCGAAGGCGGGCGCCCTGCGAGCTGCGAGCGATTTAAAACGCCTTGGAATCCCGGGGCCTTGGGTGGGGAGAGCGAGCTGGGTGCCCCCCGGATCCCCCACCCCCGGCGCCCCATGAGCCGAGCCTCGGCCCCATGGAGCCCGGCGACTACGCCACCCTGGACGGGGCCAAGGCCCTGGAAGGCTTGCCGGGAGCCGGAGGGAGCCGGAATCTAGCCGCCCCCTCCCCGCTCCCCAGCCACCCCACCGCGGCGCCCTCGCTGCTGCCCGCCGTCGGCTATGCCCCCCTGGACCTGCCCGGCTCTGCGGAACCGCCAAAGCAGTGCCCCCCGTGCCCCGGGGCGCCCCAGGGGGCGGCCCCGGCTGCGGTGCCTTACGGCTACTTTGGAGGCGGGTACTATTCCTGCCGGGTGTCCCGGAGCTCGCTGAAGCCCTGTGCCCAGGCGGCCTCCCTCGCTGCCTACCCCGCGGAGACCGCCGCGCCCGGCGAGGAGTACCCCAGCCGCCCCACCGAGTTTGCCTTCTACCCGGGGTACCCGGGACCCTACCAGCCCATGGCCGGTTACCTGGATGTGTCGGTGGTGCAGACTCTGGGCGCCCCGGGGGAGCCCCGCCACGACTCCCTGCTGCCTGTGGACAGTTACCAGCCCTGGGCCCTCACCGGGGGCTGGAACGGCCAGATGTGTTGCCAGGGGGAACAGAACCCACCGGGTCCCTTCTGGAAGGCGGCGTTTGCAGGTAACCAGCCCGACTATCTTGGGTCCCGCTGGTGCTGACTGGGGGTTGTAGGCCGCGCTGGCATGGGGGGGGAGTGAAGGGAGCTGGGGCTGGTGAGGAGGAGCTTGTGTCGGCTCTTAGGACTCTGAAGGGGCGTTCAGGCCCTTGAAGAGCCCGGGCAGCCCCAGTGGGTCAGTGGGAGGGGTCTGAAGCCTGCGGGCCTCCAGGTGCCTTGGCCAACCTAGGAGGCCTTGGGGCCAGCTTTTCAGTATGTCCGAGTGTTTGGTTCTTTTTGCTGCTGCTGGGACTCAGGCTGGTCCTACCTCTCAGATCCCAGGTTTAATTCTACCAAAATGACTCAATTCAGTGAGTATGGAGGGTGGGGAGTGGGAACACAGATATTGGATGTTCTGTAAAGAATTTGAGCCCTCATTTTCTCTCAGATGAATTTTTCAGTTTCCAAAGGAAATTTTAGATTTCCTGAACTCACAACTTCAGGGTGTGTGTGTGTGTGTGTGTGTGTGTGTGTGTGTGTGTGTGTGTGTGTGTTGGGAGTAGGGGCAGAAATGTGTTCCGTTCTCCGCTTAATTTGCCTGCAGACTCTATAAGAGTGGTAGGGGCGCCTGGGTGGCTCAGTGGGTTAAAGCCTCTGCCTTCGGCTCGGGTCTTGATCTCAGGGTCATGGGATTGAGCCCCGCATCGGGCTCCCTACTCAGCACGGAGCCTGCTTCCTCCTCTCTCTCTGCCTGCCTCTCTGCCTACTTGTAATCTCTCTCTGTCAAATAAATAAATAAAATCTTAAAAAAAAAAAGAGTGGCCAAGAGGCGGAAAATGCATGTGAGGGTGGGTATGTGCGGGCAAAGGTCTGGCCGTGTGTGATGGGTGTGTTTGCAGACCTGCAGTCAGTCGCGAGGACAGTGATAGGTGAGAGTGGCCTACAGAAGCCTGGTCTTTCCAAGCCTAAGCAGCCATCAGAAAGCAGCTGGAAGTTGAGATGTCCCCCAGTGCTTTGGGGGAAAGCACACACGTGTCCAAAGAGTGATCTGGGTGCTCCCGTAGGATTACTTAGCTTGTAGGGCCTGGGTCTGTGCATGGGTTTGCAGGCAGAGGTCTGAGCGAGGCTTTCTCCCCCTCCTTCTCCTGGTGCAGAGTCAGGCGGGCAGCACCCTCCAGACGGCTGCGCCTTCCGACGTGGCCGTAAGAAGCGCATTCCTTACAGCAAGGGGCAGCTGCGAGAGCTGGAGCGTGAATATTCCGCGAACAAGTTCATCACCAAGGACAAGAGGCGCAAGATCTCGGCAGCCACCAGTCTCTCAGAGCGCCAGATCACCATCTGGTTTCAGAACCGCCGGGTTAAGGAGAAGAAAGTCCTGGCCAAGGTCAAGAGCACCACTACTCCTTGAGGGAGTCCCCTGGCTGGGGAGGTCGGGGAGAGGTGGGAGTATCCTGGGGAGACCCAGAGCCTTAGGGTGCCAGGCTGGAGCACAGGACTCTGCTGAGGGGGTCCCAGGCCACAGCTCCTGGGCTGTCCCTCAGGGATGGCCTGGGTGCCCCCGTGTGTTCTAGGGTGCCAGCGAGGCCCAGACTCACAGTTCAGTCCACCAGAGTAACACAGCACCCACAGGACCCGTGGCAGTCACAATCAATCATTCATCCCGGCCGTGGCAATAATCAGCATAACCAGTATGAGTTGCCAGGATAATTAGTTCCCTGTTTTCTAATTAGAGCTCTGAAGAGCACTTTAGAAACTGCTTGCATGGATTGAGCTGATTATGAATAAACTTGGAGGGAGACCCAAAGCAGGGAAGCTTCCTCTGGATCCACTTCCATTTCCAAATCCCATCCCCCATCCCAGTGACTGCAGCAGAGAGGAGAAAAGGCAGATTCATCCCTGTGACTACTTTTACTCATTTAGCATTTTTCTAAGATGGCCCCTAGGCAGAATAGACAAGCCTGAAGGGTACCTCTCCCTCCCTCCCTTCCTCCCAGCCCACTCTCTAGGGTATATGCAATGGTCTCAGAAGTCCCACGTTAACTCTTAGATTTTGTCCTTGTGTGAAAATGAAGCCAGGGAGCTGCCCGAGTCCTCCTTCCTCCAGAAAAACTGAGTTTGAGAAAGCGCCATCTCTCATTTCCTCCCCTAAACTTTCCAAGTCTTCCCTTAACATTCCCGGTGGTTCTGTCCAGGTTATGGTTCAATGGGCATTTCGGAGCTGCATGAAATAGGTTTCTGTGGCCTTGTAGACGTGCCCCTTCCAGGCACAAATAGTTACAGACCTAGAGAGTAGAACACGACCCTACTGGCAGGCATGTTGCAAACACGCTGGAATAGCAAGGTTGGAGAGAAAATCAGAAAATGGCCCTTCACCACCCATTTCCCCTCTGCTTGCCTCCCCTTGATACCAAGAGAAGCTTGTGGGGGACCTCAGGCCAGGGGAGATGGGGCAGGCCCTTTTGGGGGCGGGGAAGAACAGTGGGTGGCAGAAACCCAAAGACCCAGGTCAGACATCTTAGCCAACAGTGGCTGCAGGTTTCTTTCCTTGTCACTTTGCGCTGGTTTAGTCCAAGTACCCTGAATCCTGGGGTGGGTGGAGGATCACGTTGGCGCCAACTCTCTTTTCTCCGTCTGCGTAGACAGAGACTCATAGTGCGGAATTCCAGAAACCTGGGGCAGACCGGCTGTTTGCAGAGCTACAGAGCTCAGGACGCTGACATGGAGTCTTCGCCTCTGTGCCGCCTCCCTCCTGTCGTGTGCCTGGGCCCAGTGCCCTGTGAGATTCACCACCATGGCCCCGCAGCCGAGTCAGCGGGTTTGCCCTGGGTCTTCCTACAGCCTGGGCTGGGGCATCCCAGCAGACACACTCCCAGAGATCCAGCGCCCAGGCTCCAAGTGGAGAGGACCTGCACCACCCATGATCCAAGGTGCCAGCAGGGGGCCCGTGGTGACCATCTGGATGGCCTCTCGGAGCTGGCTCAGCCTCGTGGTTCTCCAGGATTAGGGTGTTTACAGCCAGCTGTTGGGTAGGATCCTAGTCCTGGCTCCTCTTCTGGGAATGAGTTGGGAAGCAACTCAGATTCTCCTAAATCTATTTACCAAAGAGGAACTTAGGTCTGAGGGGAAAGGTCCCAAAGACTGCCAGTCACCCTCCCCTCTTGGGTCTCAGACTGTGTCGGCTTGGGGTGTGTGTCAATTTTGTGATTAAAAAAACCCTTCCAAGCCCCGTGGTCCAGTTTAGCTCCTCGGTAAAGCGCCTGGCTCAGGGGAAGTTACTTCCTTTCTTTCACATTCTCCTTCAAGCAAAGTCTCCAGCAAGTAGCTTTCGCAGGTTCTCAAGGATAGTGTGTGCGACCCCTCCCTTGCCTCTTCAGAAATGGCGAGACTTCAGTGCCTATGGGAATGTGGGCAGGGTGTGGGACAGATGAAGGGGGCTCCATGGTGCGGGGCCCTCACACAAGGAGAGGAAAGGCCCCCAAAGGGGTTGACATTTGGACAAACCTAGCCAGCCTAGGTGGAGGCTTGAAAGTCAGAGACCTCGAGACTCTGCCCTCCCAGGGCTCTAACTCCTCCACGCCGTTACCTGGAACTTAAAGTTTCGTTTTATTATTCGTTCGCAATAATTTCAGAACGAACAAAAGATTTGGGATTTTAGAGATTTATTTGGCTACCGGTGTGAGTTTGACTATTACAAAGGCAAGGGCGCCCCCTGCCGGCAGAAGTTTGCTATTTCAGGGAAACCCGCCGGGCGGCTGGGCCTTCACCCCCCAACCGAGCCTCCGGCTTCCCGAAGCCTGGGATCTCGGGCCTCCGGGGTTGGGGACTTTGGGGCAGCTTGTGAGAGGCGGGACCCGAGCTGCCTGGAATTGGGCCAACGTATCGGAAGATGGATCGGTCGAGCTAGCGGGAGACCCAGGAGGAAGGCAAAGAGGGCAGCACGGGCGACGTGGAATAAACAGGCCATTCGGGGCTCCAGGAGCAGGGCCGCGGCGCCTTCTGCCCGGGGTCTAGGACTTGATGCCGCTGGAGAGTTATCTTCCTCCGCAGAGCAGTTCGAGGCGACACCGTCCCCATCCCCCCCCCATGTACTTGTATGGAACCTGTGCAAAACAAAACGAATTTAAATTTCGTTTGGCTTTAAATCCTTTCATGAAACCCCTTTCCAAACACCAGTTTTACTCCTGAGGCAAATTAGACCCCCTCCCACCCAGACCTAGCATTTAAAAATCTCTCGCTAATTGTGTTCAATTTCAACAAAACCCATATACCTACAGTGGCTGGTCTGCAGAGATTCGCTTTGGAATAGGGCCATTTTTAGCTACTGGGGAACGTGTCTGGCTAAAAATTATTCAGACTGAAACATGCGAACACAACGTTCATAAATAGGTAAATTCGGACAACATTCTCATGAACAAATGCATGCGGAAGCGTACAAATACACTCCTGAAGATGCCCGGAGCGTCTTTATCCACCAACAAGGCGCAATTGTCCTCCAACTGCGCTCCACGCCCTCTCCCTGACGCCGAGCGAAACACCTCGGGCTGCGAATCTCAGCAAGCGTCCAAACGGGATCAGAGGGTCGCGTCTACGCCGGCTCCAGGACGGAAATCACTTCTAACTCCAAAGCAGTTGTATTTTATTAGGTTTCCAGAGGCCGAATTAGGGGGCGGTGGTGGAGAAACGGCATAGACGCGACCTCCGGAAGCTCTTTTCGGATCTAAATTCCCGCGGCAGTCCGGCGGAGAGCCAGGCGGGGGGCTCCAGCCCTGGGGTCCTTGACTCACGCTGGCGAACGCTTCCGACCGCTCGAGACCCGGCGAGGCCGCGGCCCGCGGAGAATCCGCACAGCGGTGTCCCCCGCTGCCCCCCTTTACTGTGAGTCGCTCCAGAGCTGGAAGCTGCCCCCGCGGCAGAAATGAGGCCCTGATCGAGCCCCCCACCCCCCAGCTCTCCCAGCGGCCCCGCTCCCCGCCTCCCCTTCATTAAAGTTTTATCCGAGGTCCTAAGTGCTGCGCTTTAATTAGGTTTCCTTCGGGGGAAACTGTGCCGCCGCCTGCGCCGGGTCTAAGAGAAGCCGCGGAGCTACCACCGTGGGTTAGATTCGTAAACCTGCAATAAAGCGCCAGGCGCCTGCTGCGCGGGGGTCTGCTGTTTTTGAAGAAATTTGTGTCATATTCTCTCCGACCTGAACAGTTCCTCTCCAGGAAAGGAGGCAGAAAGCCCTAGGGCGGCCCTTGGCCTCTCACTGGAGTGGGACACCCCTCCGCTCCCCGCCCCCATACCCCCCCCCTCCACCGCCGCTGATCTGGGCCTGGAGAGAGACAATGATGCCAATGGGCCATGATGCCCCGTGGGCCAATGATGCCAGCCTTCTGCCTCCGTCCGCTACAAGTTGCCTCTGTCTAGAGAAGTGGGGGGGGGGGGG
>LNAC01000091.1:3475494-3500853 GCA_002007465.1 Ailurus styani
GACGTGGCGTGGGACCTGGGTCAAGTTCACCGACTCCAGCCACATCTTTTAGGGCAAGTGGGGCCAAGGTTGGCACCCAGATCAGGAGAATCCTAAGCAATCAGGACTTTGTGTGTGTGTGGCGGGGGGAGGGGGAGGGGATGGCGGGGAGGCAGAAGCTGCGAGAAGGGATTTTCAATTTTATTTCGTTGTTGGATTCTCACATCCCTGCCCTCCCCTCCCCTCATCTCTGCACAGGAGAAATCTCTCCATCAATCTGAAACGAAGCCGTTTGTTTGGAAAAATAAATGCCAAGATCTCATAGAGTGAGCTTCCCAGAAACGGTAGTAAGTCTTTGGCACTTGGGTCGTTTTTGTGTTAGTCTGGTCTGGCATTTGTGAAAATTAAGGATTTACAGTGTTGGACACAATGGCTTCTGTGGAATCCGATTCAGAGTAAAAGAGGCCACATCTACAGTTTCCCAAAGGCTTCAGACTAAAACACATTGAAATGATTACCCCCAACATTCCTGCCTTAAAAAAAAAAACCCTCAAAGTGCAAAAACCATATCCAGATCACAGAAAATAAAATGTGGAGATTTAAACCCATGCCTACTTTAAAAACTTTTTAATAAACAACCATTTTTAAATTTTTTTTTCCATTTGTGATTTCGGTACTCCTGTTTTACAACCACTGTTGTAGTTACTTTGGTGTCTCCCCTCCCCACCTTACTTATACACGTCCTGTCCTGGTTTTCTTTTCAATTAATTTTTTTAAAGCAAGCTCTACGCCCAATGTGGGGCTTGAACTCAGACCTGATATGAAAGGTCTGCATGCTCTACTGACTGAACCAGTCAGGTGCCCCGTGATTTTAAGAAAACACTATACATTGACTACATCCTAGGCAATTTTCCAAGTTATTACAGTCTCCTAAATGCCATTTAAAAAATGCATAACATGCAACAAAATGAGTTGTCATAATTTAGAATACCCTTTCCTCAATGTTAGTCATTTTGGTTGATTCACATTTAAAAAGAAAACAGTTTTTTTTCCTAATTAGAAAAGTAACACATTCTCACCATCAAGAATTTCAAGGATAAAAAATACAAAGACAAAAATAAAACCCATCCCATATTCTACCACCCAAAATTTATCAAAGGAAATGTTTTGTATTTTCTTCAGTTGTTTTTCCTTCCCTACGTGTATGATTTCAAAACCGAGTTTCTCTATGAACGTTTGTGTATCTTGCCTTTTAATTTAATATTATTCTCAGTGTCATTAAATGTTCTCCAAGAGCATGATTTTAAGGATTGCATAGTATCCAGTCCTTGAGGTATGTCATTGGGTGGAAAAGCATTTCGACAATTATGGATCATGGAGATAGTTTCCATGTTTACTTTTAAAAATAATTCACAAGGGGCGCCTGGGTGGCTCAGTCATTAAGCATCTGCCTTCGGCTCCAGTCATGATCCCAGGGTACTCGATCAAGCCCTGCACTGGGCTCCCTGCTCAGCTGGAAGCCTGCTTCTCCCTCTCCCACTCCCCCTGCTTGTGTTCCCTCTCTCGCTCACTCTCTCTCTCTGTGTCAAATAAAATCTCAAAAAAATAAAAATAATTCATAAGTGAGAAAGAGAACACTGTTATGGCCCTAAGTATGTTTGATAGGGAGATGGGAGTTGAATCTTCAAAATTCAAGGAATAGAATGCTTCACATTTTTCAGATAAAAAATTCCTCCTACCCAGTATTGATTGGGAGGGAACAAAAAGGGGGCCTTTTAGAGTGCTTGAAATATTCCATGTTTTGATCAGAGTGGTGGTCACATGGTGTGGATGTGCATGAAAGATTAATTAAGCTGAACACGTAAGATCAGTGCACTTTTAAAAATTTTAAACTGCTCTCACACTCCTGCAAGTTTATGTCTGTTTCCACAGAGAAAGAACAATGCAGGAAATAGGTGAAGGAAGGGAAGAAGGGGTGGGGACCAGCCCAAACTGGATCGGGGGCACCCCTTGGCTAGGTTCACACAGCCCAAAAGTAAATATTTGACAGCTAGTGATGAGGGGAAGAAAAAGAGCCTGGCCCTTCTCCCTGCCCCCAGCGCTAACCCTTGTTAAGTAAAGATGGGTTTTCTATTATAGTTTCCCTCTGTGGCTTCGAATTTCCCTGGTGAGCAGAGGAGGAGTAAAAGTAGGGTAGAAGAGTTTAGAAAGAGGGTTAAGATGAACATATAAGCTGACCCTGCTAGTGTTGTCATGGGAAATAGAAGTGGGCTGCTTTCTATGTGATGTAAAAATTTAAAATTTTTTCAGGAAAAAGATTCATTTTGGATCTATTCTGCAATCTACTTTTTCACTTAGAGAGATGGCCAGCAGGACCTGGAGCCTGGGGGGACGACCGCCCTTCCGGATGATGAGGAGGAGCCCTGAGGGCCCGGAGTGCTGTCTGGCGTCTGGGTCTGGCTTTATTGGCACTATCTGGTGTGGCACTGTGTGCTGGCCGGAAAAACGTGCTTCGTCCCTGGGATGCGGGAGGAGAGGAGAAAGCCCTTCAAACTATCTGGCACCAGTCATTTCCTGTTGTGCTTCCTGTTGTGTAGAAGACAGTTACAACCACTGCTCAGTGTTCAGCTATGATTTTTCATTTATGTTTATTTTTTAATTATTCATTTACTTTTTACTTATTTGTCTTTATTAAATTAAATTTTTAAATGAAAAAGTTTGATTTATTTATCAGGGAGAGAGAGGGAGCGAGAGGGCACACATAAGCAGGGGAGGCGGAGGCAGAGGAAGAAGCAGGCTCCCCGCTGAGGACGGGGCCCAATGCGGGACTCCATCCCAGAACCCCAGCATCATGACCTGAGCGGAAGGCAGATCCTTTAACCAACTGAGCCACCCAGGCATCCCTTTAATTTAATTTTTTAAAGGAGAGTCCCCGCCCAACATGGGGCTTGAACTCACAACCCTCTACCGACTGAGCCAACCAAGTGCCCCTGTGATTTTTAATTTTTTATTGTCATTTCATTTCCTTTCATTTAGAATTGGAATGAAATTGGATTTTTAATATCTGATGAAGACATCAAAGGTATCTTCCTATGTCAGGAAAAGATACTGTGGGTGTTTTATAAAGCTTCTCTCCCCCCCATTTTTGAAGTATAACATAATTCAGTAAAGTGCATTAATTTTAAGTATATGGCTCCAAGAATATTTACCCATGTAATCATCATTTAGAACAAGATATAGAACATTTCCTGCATCCATGTTGGTTCTTTTCCAGGATAATATTCCAGAGATGATTGCTATTCTGATTTCCATTGCTATGAATTAGTTTTACCTGTTCTTGAAATTCATGTAAGTAGAATCATACAGTATACTCTGCTTTATGCTATTCAACAAAATGTCTGTGTGATTTGTCTATGTTGTGTGTATCAGTAGTTTATTCTTTTAAATTGCTCTATGCTATTCCATTGTATGGACATTCCACAACTAGTTTATCCATTCACCTCCTGATGGACATTGGAATTGTTTCTATTTTGGGCTACTATGAATATTCTCGAACAGTTCTTCCAGTGGAAAAATCCACTCGTTTTCTCTAGAATTTCTGGATTATAGGGTAGGTATGTGTTTAACTTCACTAGCTATGTGGCATCTTTAAAAATCAAATTATTTATACACCAGTCCTAATTCCTCACAACTGGTACAAGTGCTCAGATTTAGAAGGAAGAAAAATCCAACATTGATGGATGTGATTACATTTGCTTGAATTTCTATAATCAACTTGTTTTGTAGTCTTAATGACTTGGATCCTTGGGATAGTAGAAATTTGAGTTTGCTGATAATGGAACTTTAAGACTCAGGCTCTGGTACTTCTTGTAGCCTCTTTCCACTGATTCAGTCCTAAAGCACAGTTGCATCTGCAAATTATATCTGTATGGATCTCGCTGAACCCCCAAATTCAAGTGCAAGGAGTCAGGGCAAATGTCAGTGGTCAGTATCAGCAGGGCCCAGCAGCTCAGGGGTGGGGGGGTTGGTTAGTGCTAAAAGATGAAAGTGATTCTCTGGAGTCCTGATCTGGAAGCTGAGTTATGACTTGGGAAATTTATTGCCCTGTGGTCTTTTAACAAGAAGTGATCTATCTTTCTGGGCAGAACTTCCATTACTGGTGACAGGTGCCTGGAGCCAGCTTATTAAAAACAGTCATTTCAACCCCCAAAGCAAAGGTGCCACAGTGTGTTGGAACAGAATGCTAATTTCCAGCTCCACATCATAATCTGGGACATGGAGAGAGTATTATGAGCATTTTAATATTCAGGAGGAAGGAAACACAGTGCTATTTCTGTAGCTACCCCTCTGAGCCCAGGGAGCATTAGGAGCTGGCTTTATTTCTTTATTTCTCAGGTCCCATGCCCTGGTCCCAGCAGGTTGACATCACTCTCAGGCTCTCCCCCGTCGCCTTGAGGTGCTCCTGGCCTGGCCTTGGCCTGTCCTGAGACAGAGCTTATGTCCATGCACAGCAGCAGCAGTGGAAGGACTGAGCAGTGAACTGTGAGTTGATGGGTTGGATTCAAGTCCCAGCTGTGTGTGGGAGAAAGCCCTCTTGTATTTGTATGGTGCTTTTTATTTACTTATTATTTATTTATTTTTTAAAGATTTTATTTATTTGAGAGAGAGAGATTGACAGAGATGGCGACAGCACAAGCAGGTAGGAGAGGGAGAAGCAGGCTCCCCACTGAGCAGGGAGCCTGACGTGGGGCTCCATCCCAGGGCGTTGGGATCATGACCTGAGCAGAAGGCAGACGCTTAACTGAATGAGCCACCCAGGTGCCCCTGTATGGTGCCTTTTAATCATCCAAGTATCTGTAAACCATCTCATCTTCTATCTTGTGTGAGGTACAGGGAAAGGATCGCCCCATTTTACAGAGAGGGTAAATCAATACTCTGGAGGCAGCGCCTTGGTCTTTTTTTTTTTTTTTTTTAGTTAAAGATTTTATTTATTTATTTATTTATTTATTTATTTGGCAGAGAGATAGAGAGGGCCAGAGAGCATAAGCAGGGGGGATGGCAGAGGGAGGAGAAGTAGGCTCCTCGCTGGGCAGGGAGCCTGATGAGAGGCTCCATCCCAGGACCCTGGGATCATGACCACAGCCAAAGGCAGATGCTTAACTGACTGAGCCACCCAGGATCTCTTTGTTTGTTGTTTCTGGAGGCCTTTACTCATTGGCTTTCGTTTCTCTCCTCTGTGCTGCTTAGAGCGTGGATCAGAGAGGTTTGAATGAAGGGAGCAGGAGAAATTTCATGAAGATTTCTCAGGGTTGAGCCCATTTTTACGCTCCCCCCCCCATAGAGTTTCTCTACTCCCACTCCAGCTGAATGTCCAAATTATCAATGAACTTCCTATGTCATGCAGGGAGATCTAAGAAGATGGTCGAAACGGTCAGGACAAGAATTAGCCACATGACTGAACCGCATACAACTACTTAACAGTCCCGCCTGTCAGTAGATACCTCATCTGAACTGCTTGGAGTGGGGGGCATGGGGCGTGGGGACCCCGATTTCTTAGACACGATGGTGGCGGGGATCTCCCCAAGACGGGTGGTTGAAGGGTCATTTTCAGCTGTTATCAGAGCAAAATGTTCACAATTTTCTGAGTCTTGGTTTCTATTTTAACAATAAACACAAATCTTACATCATTGCCATGGGATATCAGGTGTTTCCCAATACAAGTGGCTGATTTCATGTACTGTCATGGTTTCATAAAAAACTGCCCTGGCAAGTTGTGTGCCTCCAGGAATCTGGGGTCACGTGCTACGTGCCTGACACTCTAGCTGAAGACTCAAGAGTATTTTCTTCATTTTCCTCTCCGCTTTATTAGAATAATTGGATAAACAAAATTCAATTTCCAGTTGTTTTAACATCAGTGGCCTCTAGGAAAAGATGCCCAGTTTGTGCCTAACTGAAATTTTCATCTGGGTGTTTAGTGCCATGGGGTCTGAGGCATGGGAGTTCCGAAAACGGGGTGTCTGGGACCACTGTGGAGTGTGCGTCGGTGGCAGTTAAAACCAGTGTTGCCCCCTTCCTAGCACGGCCCCAAATGAAGAGGACTTGGCCTTATAGACAGAACTGGGCTTGGACCCGAGAATCAACAGCCTCCCTTCCTAAGGCTGCTTTCCCCCACACTGAGCCAGGCTCTGAAACGAAGGAGTCCCCCATTCACATGCAAAGCAACCGGGGGTTTCCTCCCCGACGGAGCACCTACCTCCCTGCAACGCAGTGTGAGTTACTGGATTGTTGTTTCATCTGAGAGATGATTTGGACGACTGATGCAAGCCCTTTCTCAATAAAAGCGTTTTATCTGTCCTCGAGAAGGTTTCCTCGGAAGCAGCTCCCGTGCCCCATATGCTGTTTGTACTCTGAATGTTTCCAGGCCCCAGATTCATTTTTGGCACAGGTCCTGGGCAAAAGTGTGCCTCTCTGGGCTGAGAAGTCTGTCTCCAAGTTGCTTCCTGGGGGGCCATCTCTGCCGCCTCGCTTCAGTGAAGAGGCTGACGGGGGCTGTCCTGAAGCTTCTTCAGCTACACCTCAGTCCATATCCTCTACTCTCTAAGCAGAGGAAACTGCAAAGCTGAGGAGAATCTGGGGAGAAAGGCAAGTGGCAATGAGACATTTCTGTCCCCCCTCCTCAGTCCTGAACCTCCAAAGGGGGAACGGAACCTGGCAATGATACACCATCGAGTCCTGATGACCTACGAGAGAATTTTCTGCCCTGGGTTTCTCTCTCAGCTATCCTTACAATCCATCCACACTGTTGATGTCATGACTTCGCTCTCTCCACCTGACTCTCCCTGGTCCTTAGCACCTGCCACGGCTGATTCCTTCCCACCGCAGCGAGCTAGAAGTCTGAGAAAAATGAGACCCTTGTTGACCTTGATATTCAAGGGAGAGGACACCTTCTCTCAAGTTCTGGTGTTGCTTTCTGTGTCACGTTGTTCCAAAGAGACACTGGGTACAGCCTAGAGGTTGGGGAAATCACCCTCTTCACTCTGCCCTCATAGCATAGTATGGGACCTTGACCTCAGCGCCCCAAGTCCTCACTCTCTGTAGGTGCTGGATAAATACTGGTTGGATGAATGAATAAACGGGGAGTGAAAAAATCAGTATATTCCAGGGAAATCACCATATAGTTACCTATCACACAACTGAAACCGCATTCGAAAGGAAAACTGCAAATCATAAAGTTTATTTGATATGGGGTTGCCTTTCATTGTTAATTGAGAGAGATTTTAATACTATCTTAGGGCACTAATGAAATGCCTGCCACATCACCCATTGCTCCTTCTTGTCTGAGCCCTATAAGTCATTTCTTCACCCCAAACTCTTCAGTGTTCCTTTCTTGACGGCCTTCAGGATAAAGCCTAAGCTCCGCATTATGCCCCAAAAGGCCATGTAAGATCAAATTCCTATGGACATTTGTAGCCTTAACAATTCACACTGTCTAGTCCTTACCTGCTTACAGGGTGTTCATGACCGTTGTCTTCTTTTGTCTTTCTCACCATGCTGGGAGATAATAGTTTCTACTTTTTAATAGCAGGGAGAGCCAGGACTTGAACCCAGGTTGTTGACCCCACTGCATTGCCAGCCAAATCCTCTCCCAATCCCTTAGCCTCTTTCCCCCCCTTTCTTCTCTGTGCCAGATCCTTCCCACCTCTAGGTCTTTGACCACATGGAGGGCTCAGCTGCCCAACTCTAAGTGCCTGGGAGCCTATCCATTTTTCAAAGGTCAGCTCGGAGTCCCCTCCTCCCTGAGCCACCAGGCTGTGTTTGGTCCTCCTCCCTTGACTGTGCTCTCCTTGCCCATGACTTTCCTGATTTTATTTTTTTTATTTTATTTTTTTAAAGATTTTATTTATTCATTTGACACAGAGAGAGATCACAAGTAGGCAGAGAGGCAGGCAGAGAGAGGAGAGAGGAGGAAGCAGGCTCCCCGCTGAGCAGAGAGCCCGATGTGGGCATCGATCCCAGGACGCTGGGATCATGACCTGAGCCGAAGGCAGCGGCTTTAACCCACTGAGCCACCCAGGTGCCCGACTTTCCTGATTTTAAAGCATTCAACTTGAAAATATGGTGTGGTTCTTCTTTTTTTTTTTTAATTTATTTGATAGAGAGACAGTGAGAGAGGGAACACAAGCAGGGGGAGTGGGAGAGGGAGAAGCAGGCTTCCCGATGAGCAAGGAGCCCGATGCTGGGCTTGATCCCAGGACCCAGGGATCATGACCTGAGCCGAAGGCAGAGGCTTTAACCCACTGAGCCACCCAGGCACCTGAGTTGGGCCTACTTAAAAAATATTTTTTAATACAGTTATTTAAAACACAGTGTGGTTATCTGTGCTGAGCCTGGGCTCTGTCGCTAGACTGCACATTCCTTGAACACGGGGATTGTGTCTAATTCACCTGTATTTCCCATGCTGTCCAGTGTGCGGTGTCTGGCATATGGAAACTACTCACTAAACACTTGTTAATAAGCTCCTGATTGTTGGTGCCTGGGTGGCTCAGTTGGTTAAACAACTGCCTTCGGCTCAGGACATGATCCTAGGGTCCCAGGATTGAGTTCCTCATCAAGTCCCATATCGGGTTCCCTGCTTGGCGGGGAGTCTGCTTCTCCCTCTGACCCTCCCTTCTCCTCTCATTCTCTCTCTCTCAAATAAATAAATAAAATATTTTTAAAAATCCTGATTGTTAACTGAAGAAAAGTATAGAATAAGATTATAGGAGTCTACCTTTTGTCTAAGAAGGGGGGATATAAGAATGTATCATCACCAAAGTTATCACATTTGCATAAGGATAATCTGGAAGGATGTAGAAAAGAAAATCGCAGTGGTTTCCTCTGAGGGGACAGGGCGACAGTGAGAATGGGAGAGAAGGAGGCATTGTGTGGGGGAGATTTTTCACCTACATTTTTATAGGTTTTTTTTTAAAACCGTGTTAATGTATGTCTCTTAAAATAAAAGAGGTTATTGAAGTGGTTTAGCCACAGGGGACTATTCCTGATGCTGCCCCTGAACTTGTGAGGTGAGAACATTCATATACTGTCATCAGCCCATCAACTCTAAGGTGGGTGGCTGGGCTGCCCCTGCAGAAGGTGATAAAACACTTGATATATGGAAGGCCGGGGAGGGGGGAGAGAAAAGGGTTAGAAAGAGGAACTTTTCTTTTTAATCAGATAAGTGGCAGTTCTTTTTATTTAAGGCATATATATTATATACATATATATAGTGTATACACATACAAATGTACATTATATATATATATATAATATTTTCAAGGAAAACCTAGAAAGAACACAGAAGTCTCTGCAGGAAGAATCTAACTGACCACGAACAATGCAAATTTAAGGTCACACAAACAATATTCCCTTGGACCAATGTCTCCTCTTTCAGAGAATCAGCTCTGGGAAGAGACTATGTTTTGGAGATCATATAAAAGGGAGGGAAAGAGACAAGGGAGAAAGAGAATAATGCAAAAGTGGGGAGAGAGAAAGAAAAAGAGACAGGAAAAAAGAGGACACAAGAAAGAAAAAAAAGAAAATCAGACTTAAAAAGATAGAGAAAAGAGAGAATGAGAGCAAGAGAGAGAAAGAGACAGATTTGGAGGGAAGCAGAGAGCATGTGTCTGGGAAAGGCTTGGAAGGTAACTCCAAACCAGGCCACCGAAGGGCTCACACGCCAGGCAGGACCAGTCCACGCCACCTGCTGACTCGGAGATGAGGAGGAAGCCCCACATGCCTGCAGCGGAGTCCCATCCAAGGACTGGTCTCAGCTGCCCCTCCAGGTGGCAGGCCCTCCCTAGAACCACCTGTAAGGCACCAAGGAACAGGGAGGGGAGGGGCCTCTAGGCTTCCTCAGACCTTCCCAAGTCCAATATTCATTTGCCTCTGAGAGTTGAATCCTAAGGGCAGGCTCCCCCCGCAGCCTGAATTGTGCAGCCTCTGGGGATAGCGTCATCTGGCGGGAACCCATCTGTCCTGCTCTTGGTAGTGGGCACAGTTGCCAGGGGACAGTCCAGTCTCCAGCTTCTGGTTCCTTCCTTAACAACTGGGAAGGAGTGGCTGGTACAGGCTTGGGTTCAGATTCCACCTTCCTGGGAGGGGAGGGTTCTGAAAAGGGACAGAGAAAGCTTGGGCAAGAGTTAAGGTTGTTAGTGGAAGAATTTTGACCTTGAGGTTAGCTGTGACCCTGTGAACCCAGCCAGAGAGGAGGGGATGGATGTCCAATTCCAGGTAGGATGAAGGCCTCTGTTTCCTACTCTGAACGGCTTCCTTTCCATTTGTAGAACATCGACGAAAGAAAGGGCCTCGGTAGTATCTTCTTAAAAGAGGGGAAAATTTCCAGGGTGTCTTTCCTTGCTAAAGATTTATTTACTTATTTGAGAGAGGGGGGGGGGAAGAGAGAGAGAATGCAAGCAGGGGTAGTGTCAGCAGGAGAGGAAGAAAAGCAGAGACTCGGGGCTCAATCCCAGGACCCTGAGATCACAACCTGAGCCTAAATCGAGAGTCGGTCACTTAGCCGACGGAGTCACCCAGGCGCCCCCCAGGATGTCTTTCCTAATCTATGCCAATTGGGTGAATATATTCTATCCCATCACCCACTACCTGGTGAGTCACTTCCTACTGATTTCTCTCATTTAAAGTCCTGTCCTCAGGCTTCAACTAGAAAAAAAAATGAACAAGGATATAGAAGAATTCAACATGATCATCAACCAAAAGGATCTAATGTGTATTTCATCCAATAATGCAGAATATTCATTGTTTTCAAGTGTCCAAGGAACATATACCTACATAAACCATATCCTGGGGCCTAAAACATATTTCAACTGACTTAAAACGATTAAAATCACAACGAATCTGTTCTCTGACCATAATGGAATTAAAATATAAACCAATAACCAAAAGATAACATAAAAATGTGCAAATACTTGGAAACTGAGCAACGCACTTCTAAATAATCCATGGGCCAAACAAGGAAGCCTCGAGGGAAAATTAAAAATACATTAGGCTGAATGAAAATGAAAGTATAACATTAAAATCTGTGGGACACAGTTAAAGCAGTGCTGGGAAAGAAATTTATACCCCTAAATGCATACTTTAGAAAAGAGGAGGGGTGCCTGGCTGGCTTAATCAGTAGAGAATGTGACTCTTATCTTAGGGTCTTGAGTTCAAGCCCTGCACTGGGCATAAAGATCACTTTAAAAAGAAAAAAGAGGAAAAGTCTCAAACCAATAATCTAAGCTCCCACCTCAAAAACCTATTTAAAAAAAAGAAGAGTAAAATAAATTCAAAGTAAGTGGAAATAATAGATAAGAGCAAAAATCCACGAAACTGAAAACAGAAAAAAGAAAGTAGTAACAGAAAACAGAAAAGAGGGATGCCTGGGTGGCTCAGTCAGTTAAGCATCTGCCTTTGGCTCAGGTCATAAACCCAGGGTCCTGGGATGGAGCCCTGCATTGGGCTCCCTGCTCAGCAAGGAGCCTGCTTCTCCCTCTGCCTCCCACTCTCCCTGCTTGTGCTCTTGCTCTCTCTCTCTGACAAATAAATAAATAAAATCTTAAAAAAAACAGAAAGACAAAAAAAATCAATAAATCAAGGAGCTGATTATCTGAAAAGAGCAATAAACTTCCAGAAAGATAGACACATTTAAAAAGAGAGAAAAAACACATCATCAATATTGGGAATGGACTAGGAGATATCACTGTAGACACAACAGACATCAAAAGGGTAATAGGGAGGAGTAGTTGGCTGACTCAGTGGGTGGAGTGTGTGACTCTTGGTCTCCAGGTCATGAGTTCGAGCCGCATGTTAGGCATAGAGATTACTTAAGAGTTTTTTTGTATTAAAAAAAAATGAGAATGGGGGAATAGTGTGTAGCAGGTTGAATAATGGCCTCCCAAGATATTAGTTCCTAATCCCTGGAACCCATAAATATTACCTTATTTGGAAGAAGGGTCTTTGCAGATGTGATTTAAGTAAGTAAGTAAGGATTTAAGTAAGGTTTCTGAGATTATCCTAGTGGGCCCTACTGTAATCACAAGTGTCCTTATTTTTTTTCATTTTTCTTTATTTGACAGAGAGGGAGAGATTACAAGTAGGCAGAGAGGCAGGCAGAGAGAGAGAGGGAAGCAGGCTCCCTGCTGAGCAGAGAGCCAGATAGGAGACTCAATCCCAGGACGCTGAGATCATGACCTGAGCTGAAGGCCGAGGCTTTAACCCACTGAGCCACCCAGGCTCCCCCACAAGTGTCCTTATAAGAGAGGGGCAGAGGGAGAGATAACACACGGAAGAGGGGAATGATTTAATCAATTGATGTAGAAAAAGCATCTGACAAAGTTTAAAGATCCACTTAACGATTAAGAAAAAGCCTCTTGGAAGAATAGGAACGAAAGGGAATATCCTCAGCTTGATAACAAGCATCTATAAAAAACCAACTAACATTCTGCCTAATGGTAAAAGACTGAATGATTTCTCGTTAAGAAGTGCAACAAGGTGCCACTTGGAGAGGCCTCGTGAACACACATGGAGACGTCCTAGTCTCAACCATCAGCCTGCAGCAATACCCGCTGCAAACAGTTGCCCGGTGGTCCGGTCCTGGATTTCAGAGTGACTATGTCAGTGGCATATTCTTCTATCCACAAGGTGGGTCTATTAAAGAGGCCCACACAGGCTTTGGTCCCAGAAAGGGGGCTGCCTAGGCTTCATGTGGGGATTATCCTTTTTAAAAAAAATTTAAATTCAATTAGCCAACTTAGAGTATATCATTAGTTTTAGATGTAGCGTTCGGTAATTTATCAGTTGGGTATAACACCCGGTGCCACTCCCAATGGAGTCTGGGAAAACAGAGCTTAATCAAAAATATTGACACTTGTGCAATAAAACACATTAATATTTATTCCAGGTGGGTTAAATGAAGACCATAACTCACCTGCGTAGGTGCCTCTATAAATTCCTCATGTCATTTCAGGTCAGAGTTTGCCACCATACCAGTGTGTTCCAAACTTCAGAAAAAGCTTTTGATTTTTCAGAATTTTGGGGATTTCAGAACTGGCAGATGAAGGGCGATGGAACTGTGATAGGGTTGACCACTCAGCCGAAGGCCCATTTCTAGACTCCATTCCAATGAAGTGTGGCCGTGGATGACTAAATTCTCACCAACAGAACGGGAGCAGAGGTGAGGAGGGCCACTTAGGGTCTGAACTCTAAGACAGGCAGGTGGGCCTACTAGCCAAGCTTCCATCAGGATGAGGAAAAAGTCCTTGTACTGACAAAGCAAAAATATGGAAGGAACCAGAGTTCTCAGGTGACCATGTGGGGCAGAATCTTTACTAACCTGGACCGCTCAACTCAGGACTGCGACGTGGGAAAGAAACTTTTATTCTTTAAGTCGCTGGATTTTTGAGTCTCCAGCTCACTTAGCCTGGAACTAATTAATATAAGAGACAAGTGCTGCACATATTAAAGGTGGAAGACACAGTCCCTCACCTCAAGAAGTTCTAGTTCAAGGAAGGAAAATCGTTCATATCCAGAGAGTTCCAATAAAATGTGGTATCCTGATAGAGTTGCTATGGGAGAGTGAAGGCCCACATAGAGGCTTCGGGGAGAACATTCTTGAAAACATGAGGCCTCAGCTGAAGTATGAAGATTGAAAAGGAGTTGGCCAGGTAAGAAAATGGAAAAGGGTATGTTGGGGGTTGAACTGTGTCTCCCTAAAAAAAAAAAAAAGAGAGAGAGAGAGAGAGAGAGAGAGAGAGAGAGAGAGAGAGAGAGAGAGATGTTGAAGTCCTAATTTCCCAGTGCCTCAGAATATGATCTTATTTAGAAAGAGGATCATTATAGATCTAATTAGTTCAGATGAGTTCATACTAGAGTAAGATGGGCCCTAAATTCAGCATGACTGAATAGCTTGACTGGTAGCTGGTGTGTGTATGTATATGCATTTTTTTGTGTATTATTTTATTTTAACCCAGTATAGTTAACATGCAGTGTTTTTTTTTAAATTTTATTATTTATATTGAGAGAGAGAGAGAGAGAGAGAGAGCACAAGCAGGGGGAGGGGCAGGCAGAGGAAGAGAAGCACAGGGCTCAGTCCTGGGACCCTGGGATCATGACTTGAGCCAAAGGCAGATGCTTAACTGACTGAGTCACCAAGATGCCCCAGGGGTTGTTTTGTTTTGCTTTGAATACTTGAGACAGAGCTGGGAATCACCCCATTAGGTAGGAATTAGATACATGAATAGATGAGACTTCCTTCCTTCCTTCCTTCCTTCCTTTCATTTTATTTATTTATTTGTCAGAGAGAGAGAGAGAGCACAAGCAGGGGGAGCTGTGGGCAGAGGGAGAAGCAGGTTTTCCACTGAGCAAGGAGCCCAACGCAGGACTCACCCCAGGACCCTGGGATCACGACCTGAGCCAAAAGGAGACACCCAACTGACTAAGTCACCTAGGCCTCCCTTCTTTCTTTCTTTGAACGAGACTTTCTAACAACATTTTCCAAAAAGAGGGTGTAGGAGAGGAAAAACAGCAGTCTGAGGATGGAATCTACCAAAGGTTAAGGAGACTTAAAAAAAAAGATTTATTTATTTGAGTGAGAGAGAGAGAGAGAAAGGAAGATCAGACAGGTAACCAACTGAGTCACCCAGGCGCCCCAAGGAGACTTTCCACCTGAAATAAAAGGACTGTTCCAAGGAGTAGGAAGAAAACCAGGAGACAGCATCACTTATTTTGGGTTCCAATTCCAATGTGTATGGGGGGAATTTTCCCCATGTGTATGGGGATTCTCAGAAAGCCAGCAGGAGGTCCGAGAATTTCAACTCAGTTCTGGCACTGTCCACTCAGAGATAGCGTCAGATCCCACAGGTTAAGAGTTCCGCCCTAAAGACTGCCCTCCACACCCCAATTTAGATACCCGTTGAAAGCCCAGATTGTCACCTGTGCTTCCAATCAGCCAGCTATAAATCAGAGGTTCCTACCACCCCCTCCTTGGGTTGGATTAATTTGCTAGAGTGGCTCACAGAAGTCAGAGAAACACTTTACTTACTAGATCACTGGTTTATTCAAAAAGGCTAGAACTCAGGAACCAGAAACAGCCAGGTGGAAGAGATCCACAGGACAAGATATGCACAGGGTAAAGGGAAAGGGTGAGGAGCTTTCATACCCTTGGTGACTGCACCACTTTTCCTGAATCTCCCCAAGTTCACCAACCTGGAAGCTCTCTAAACTCAGTCCTTTTGGGTTTTTATGGAGGCCATATTACATAGGCATGGCTGATTAAATCATTGGCCATTGGTGATTGAACTCAATCTCCAGCCCCTCTCCCCTTCCTGGAGGTTGGGCGGGGGGGTGGGGATAGAACCGAACCCTCTAATCAGTGGTTGGCTCTCACCCTTTGGCCCCAAAGTCACCTTATTAACATAACAACAGATACCCCTTTCCGTCCTCCTCTCTCATCACAGGAAATTCCATGGGTTTAGGGGCTCTGTACCGGAAGTGGGGGATAAAGACCAAATATATATTTCTTGTTACATATCACAATATCACATGCTCCTGCTGAGTGTTGAGGAAGCTGGAGCTGAGCGGCTAAGCTAAGAAGTTGGCTGGTTTGACACTCAGATCCACGTCTTTGTTCTGTCCCTTGTACCACCGCTCCCAAAGTCCCATGGATTTCCATTATTCTGTGTTGTTGTTTTTCCAAAATGGACTTCTAGCAAGAGGGTCAGGATAGATAACCTGTTTTATTTTCCAGTTTCCCTCGTGGGTCCCCTGGCTGGTCTCGAACTAAACGCTGCCTCTCCTCTGCCCTCTGTGGTTACCATCCTATTGGTCGATATTCACAGCAGATTTGCTCTTTTAGGCCTCTGGACCTGATCAGCACGAAGAGAAATCAAGGTCCTCAAAAATGCTTCGGACAAGGGCAAACACACAAGTTAAGCAGAGAGAGGATGGAGGGGAGTCTGAGGATTGCTGAAGTCCTGAGGCCACAGGGCAGAGCCCCTGGGATGTTTGGAGCCACAGGCCCACAGTCTTTTCTCCAAGTTTTCAGTTTTACCACATTTATCATTTCCCCACACCTTCTCTCAGTGCCGTAAGTCACAAAGATGAGCCATTAAGCTGGTTTACTTAATTTATCTTGTGAACATACTAATAAAAAGACTGTTATTGAACCCCCACGACTTAGATAATGGGAGGATGGCAGGAGCTTCAGGAGATCCAATAATCCCCTTTAATTAAATTAGACAATGGCTATTAGAGTTAATAATTAGTGTCACTTGCCTGATAATTGAATGGTTGATATGAAAAATGACTCCATGTTAGGCTCTGTCTTGGAATGAATGTAAGAGGCATATGAATTTATATATTCCTTCATATTTATTGTGTATTCACTATGCATCTGGAAGTAAGTCAGGCAACAGACTCAGACAGTGAGCCAGACCGCTGAGGCCCCTATCCTTCCGGAACCTGTATTCTAGTGGGCTGCTTTCCCTAACTGGGACCATTTCTAGCAATGGCAAAATGCCTTTCTCTTTTAAAAATGGGAAGTTCCCTTTTAAAATTTAAAAATACTTTTTAGTAGGAGAGAACACCCACCAGGATCCAGGCCAAACTATTAGAAGAGAAAAATCATTAAATATTCACACTGGAATTCTCACCATAGCCATGACAGGCAGGGGAACACAGTGGGGGAAGCCGGACCTGGTTCATGTGCCGGGTCTGCTACTTTCTGCAGCTACAGGGGTCTCGCCACCAGGGTCCTCATCTCGAGCTCTGAGATGATATTACACACAGCGTGTGGCATATAAACCCTTGGTACACTGCGTAACAGCTATTCTCGTGGTCATTAGCTCATTTTTGAAGACAAGAAGCTTGACACAGAGAGGTAAAGCAATTTGGCCAAGGCTACACAGCTGGTAATTGGCAGAACAGGAACTTGGGTCCAAATCTGAATCCAAGCCACATCCACGTTCGGCACCACTGTCCCCAAGGAGTAATTATTCAAGGTGGAGTGGTGTGTGCTTATGGAGGGGTGGGGCATCCGTTACTTGGGAGGGACCATCTGGAGGAGCCAGGAAAGATGTGGGGTCCAGGCAGGCAAGAACTCAGATAATGGCCAGTGAGCAAGTCCAGATGGGTTGCAGGGGCAACCCCATTCAGCGGCTGGCTGCGGCCCGCTCACCTGTAGCCAAACACTGACCCCTGCCGGCCGCTCGGGGGACGGAGGCGCCCGGCCCTGCTGCCGGAGCGCTGGGGACCGCGCCCCTTCTCCCGGAACGGGGCGGAAGGCTAGAGAAGGGGCCGCACCTCGCGACCTCGGTGCCCTCCTGGGCCATCTAGGGCAACGTCGCATCACCCCCCCCACCACTACCACTCCCTCAGCTTTTGACCAGAAGGGGCCAGAGCTGAGACTTTCCCTGCCCTGGGCCCGCATCCCGAGCATCTCCTGGGCCTCCCCTTGCGGGACGGCTCCCCCTGCCTTATTTGGGGGTCACCCACTTCACCCCGCCAAGGATGTGGGCCACCTGGGGCTGGCGGGGGACGCTCCTAGGGCTGAGCCCGAGCCCCGCGTTTAATGGGGCATTTTAAACCAACTCAGGATCAAATGCCACTTGCTTTTTGGCTGAGGAGACACTCTGTGGCAGCTGCCACCAAACTTAGCTGCTTCTGTCCCCGCTCCTGGCATGCCCGGCGCCACTGGGATCTGGATCTACAGGGGTTACTCTCACAGAACAAGTGTACCAAGGCCTTTTTAGGCTACAAGCCCAGATGTAGGGATCAGGCTTCTCCCCACTTCATCCCAGTCTTTCCCTTCTTGCTTTCCACTTTCCATGATCAGAACTGCCAAAAAATGACTTTTAGCCAGTATTCTCAGCTTTTAGTTCCTGTGTGGCTCTGCACCTCCTTTTGCTCTCTGCAAACTGAAATGAGTTAAACACTCCGAGAAGGAAGGAAACACCATATCTTAATATAATCATGTGTATTTCTTATAAAAAGAGAAACCCTGGGGGAGCAATCTTCAGGAAACCTTGTCTGTATGGCAGCCAAACATCAGAGCAGCCAGAGAACAGGCTGGAGACATGACACATGACCCACACAATCGTGTGAAGTTGGGCATCATGCCCTGCACAGGGTTTGGCATTTTACCTCATGACTTGGATAAAGACAAAGAAGAAAGGCTCATTAGTAATTAAAATATATTGATTCAGGAGGCAAGATTTAAAAAGATTTCAGTAAGTCAGGATTACCTTGAAGAAAGTAGGAAGATGTTTTCAAAAATAAAGTTTGACACTAGGTCTCTCTGAATCAAGAATCCCCCCTTGGAATGGAAGAGATTGGACTCAACTAAGAGTCTGTAAGAAGGAGCGGGAACAGACTGAGCTGACCTTGCACTCAGGGTGAGAAGTCCTGCAGCCCAGGGGCCACCAGGGAAGGTAGCTGAGCCTGACTGAGTAGGCAACACTCACCCCTACGATGTACTAAGAACTTCCCAGGGGCGCCTAGATGGCTCAGATGGTTAAATGATTGACTCTTGATTTTGACTCTGGTCATGATCTTGGGGTCAGGCTCTGTGCTGGGCGTGGAGCCTGCTTAAGATTCTCTCTCCCTCTGCCTCGCTTCCCCCCCGCTAAAAAATAAAATTTAAAAAAATGAAATTAAGACAAAATAAAAAGACTAGTTGATGGAAAAATGACATCAGAGTGAAGGGTTTTGATTCTTTCCAACCCAGTGTGTTGATGCCTTCTTAAAAAAATGGGACCTGCAGACCAGAGGGGAGAGGCCCTATGTCCTTTGCACTCTGGAGCCCTGCCTTTTAACAAGGGTACCATCAGGGGCGTCTGGGTGGCTCAGTGGGTTAAAGCCACTGCCTTCGGCTCAGGTCATGATCCCAGGGTCCTGGGATCGAGGCCCACATCGGGCTCTCTGCTCAGCAGGGAGCCTGCTTCCTCCTCTCTCCTCTCTCTCTGCCTGCCTCTCTGCTTACTTGTAATCTCTCTCTCTGTGTTAAATGAATAAATAAAATCTTTAAAAAAAAAAAAAAAGGGTACCATCAGACTGCCTTCTTCTTGGTTTCCATTAGGTCTCCACTCGGAGAGGTCTTCCCTGACCTCTCTAGTATTTTCCCCTCCCCCCTGATGTTCTTCATTTTCATGGCCCAGCATGTGAAAATCTCTGGTTTATTTATGTGTGTCCATGTTTCTTGTCTGTCTCCCCCTGAGGGTGCAAGGCCTTGTCTGGTTTCCCTCGGTGTCCCTAAGGCCTGGAATAAGGCCTAGCACATCCCAGGTGCTCCAGGAAAATGTTTGAACAAATAAACTAGAGCAGCGGTTCTCATGGTCAGCTCCATAGACTCTTGGGGTCTCTACACTCTTCTAGGGGGCCTGGGAAGTCAAACAGTAAGTCAGAATTGGTCTTTTTTTCACTGCATTGACACTGACGTCATTTACAATGATGGTAAGTAAAGCTACCATGGCACAGAGTGTTCTCATAAGAATTGCTTCTTCACAGTAGAAACAAGACAAAACAAACAAACAAACAAACAAAAAACCTAGGAAATTCTGACAGTAAGACAAGACAAAGGCCAGTTTCACTTAAGAATGCCCTCGATGGGGCACCTGGGTGGCTCAGTGGGTTAAGCCTCTGCCTTTGGCTCAGGTCATGATCTCAGGGTCCTGGGATCGAGCCCCGCATCGGGCTCTCTGCTCGGAGGGGGGCCTGCTTCCTCCTCTCTCTCTGCCTGCCTCTCTGCCTGCTTGTGATCTCTCTCTCTCTGTCAAATAAATAAATAAAATCTTAAAAAAAAATAGAATGCCCTTGATGATGGGACTCCTGGGTGGCTCAGTGCAACTGCCTTCAGCTCAGGTCATGATCCCAGGGTTCCTGGATCAAGCCCCTCTTCAGCGGGGAGCCTGCTTCTCCCTTTCCATCTGCTGCTCCCCCTGGCTTATGCTCTTGCTCTCAAATAAATAAATAAAATCTTAAAAAAAAAGAATGTCCTTAAGGATGGGTGAAACAGGTGAAGGGGATGAAGAGCCCACTCATCGTGACGAGTCACGTATAGAATTGTTGACTTACTATATGGCACACCTGAAACCAATAGAACACTGTACATTAATTATACTGGTATTAAAACATAAATAAATAAATCCATCCATCCATCCATCCTTCAATGGGAAAAAAGTCCTTGATGAAGCAATAAAAATGTAGTTTTATTAAAACTCCATCCCTGAGTGTACAAAATAAAAAGCAGTCATACTTCTGCACACCAGCAGATAAGTAATTGTCCTGAGGAAAAGCACATCTTTGAATTGTGAGCTAAACTCACCCCCCTTTTTTAAAGAAAGATTTTATTTATTTATTAGAGAGAGAGAGAGCAAGCAAGCAAGAGAGCACAAGCAGGGGGAGCAGCAGACGAGAGGGAGAAGCAGGTTCCCCACTGAGCACGGAGCCTGATGTGGGGCCTGATCCCAGGACCCCAAGATCATGACCTGAGCGGAAGGCAGATGTTTAACCCACTGAGCCACCCAGGTGCCCTGTCCCCCCGGCGCTTTTTTTTTTGGTAACATCCTTTTTCCTTGAAACAGTGACTGACCAAAAAAAAAAAAAACAAAACAAAAAAACAAAAAAACAAACAAAAAACCAGGGCGCCTGGGTGGCTCAGTGGGTTAAAGCCTCTGCTTTCGGCTCAGGTCATGATCTCAGGGTCCTGGGATCGAGGCCCGCATCGGGCTCTCTGCTCGGCGGGGAGCCTGCTTCCTCCTCTCTCTCTCTGCCTCTCTGCCTACTTGTGATCTCTCTCTCTCTGTGTGTCAAATAAAGAAATAAAAAAAAAATCTTTATAAAAAAAAAACAAACAAAAAACCAAAAAACAGAACAAAACAAAAAAACTATGGTAATTCACACTTGGGTATTGGCAGACACTTTTTGGAAAACAAAGGGAGTTTTCCCTTCCAAGGAAAACAACTGGCAGTGTTCATTGCCAATTTTGAAATTCAAGTTTTAAAACAAATCTTGGAATTTTGGAAAACTTGTGTTTACCACCGAGAGCGTGACAGCTTCCCGAAACCTAAAGACTGCTCTGATGAGCCTGGGGGGAGTGTGACATTGTGGTATGGAGTCATGAAATGAGTCAACATTTGGAAGAGCTGCATAACTCAGTGAAACAAATATTTTCCGAATGAACAATGCACAATGTTTCCAAACCATGCATGGATAAAAGGTCTATTCAAAATATAATATAGACCAAGGGATTTTAATGTAAGAGAATGAAAAATCTCACTGATGTGATTTCAGATTCCACCTTGCAACTAACCTTTAGAAAACTCCCACTTGTCCAGTTTTGGTGTGGTATCTAAGGAAAATATCCCCGATTATTTGGAAAGGCTATGAAACTCCTCCCTTTTCCAACTGCGTTATTTGTATGAAGTCAGATTTTTTTCCATATGTTTCAGCCAAAACAACATACCACAACAGATTGAATGTATAAACAGATATGAGAATCTGCCTGTCTTCTATTAAGCCAGACATTAAAGGGATTTGCAAAAATGCCACTCCCCACGCGACTTTTTTTTTAATGTGGAAAATATGGTTATTTTTCATAAACTGTTACTTACGTTAAAAGGTATATGTTTTATTAATGTTATTTTAAATGAAATAACAATAAATATTTTACTTTTATTTTTATTTTTTAAAGATTTTATTTATTTATTTGACAGAGAGAGAGAGAGATCACAAGTAGGCAGAGAGGCAGGCAGAAGGAGACAAGGAAGCAAGCTCCCTGCTGAGCAGAGAGCCCAATGTGGGGCTCGATCCCAGGACCCTGGGATCATGGCCTGAGTGAAAGGCAGAGGCTTAACCCACTGAGCCACCCAGGCACCCCGACAATAAATATTTTAAAAATTTCTCAGTTTCAACTTCGAACATGGTGAATGCCAATGGCTATGGAACATAAACACATAAATAAAAACAAAAGCAAAACACATAAACAGGGGCACCTGGGGGGCTCAGTCAGTTAAGCCCCTAAGGTTTCTTTTTCTTCTCTTTTTTTTAAAGATTTTATTTATTTATTTGACAGTGAGAGAGATCACAAGTAGGCAGAGAGGCAGGCAGAGAGAGAGGAGGAAGCAGGCTCCCTGCCGAGCAGGGAGCCCGATGCGGGCCTCGATCCCAGGACCCTGAGATCATGACCTGAGCCGAAGGCAGAGGCTTTAACCCACTGAGCCACCCAGGCGCCTACCCCTAAGGTTTCTGCTCAGGTCATCATCTCCCTGTTGTGAGACTGAGCCCTGCATCAGGCTCTGTGCTCGGCGTGGAGTCTGCTTCAGTTTCTCTCTCTCTCTCTCCCACCGTCTCCCCACTCCCACGCTTGCCTGCTCACTTTCTCTCTTTCACTCAAATCAATGAATATATAAAATCTTTTTTTAAAGTGTACAATTCAGTGGTTTTTAGTATATTCACAAGGTTGTGCAACCATCACCCCTAATTCCAAGACATTTCATCATCCCAAAAAGGAATCCTATACCTGTGCCAGTCACTCCTCCTTGTGGGCTCATTCCTGAGCCCCTGGAAAACACAGATCTTAGTGTATTTACTGTCTGGTCATTTAATATCAACAGAATCACACAATATATGACCTTGTGTGGCTAGTTTCTTTCACTTCTTTCAAGGTTCATCCACATGGCGACTGGATCTGTGTCCCATTCCTTTTCACGGTAGAATAATATTCCATTGCAGAGATATACCGTATCCTGTTTATGACCCAACAGTTGGTAGATATTTGGGTCGTTCCCACTTCCTGGCAATTATATGCTGCTATGAACATTCACGTACAGATTTTTATATAAATATATGTTTTCAATCCTCTTGGGCATATACGTAGAAGTGGAATTGCTGGGTCTTACAGTGATTCTATGTTTAACTTTTTGAGGACCTGTCAAACTGGTTTCCACAGTGGCTGCACCATTTTATATTCCCACCAGCAATATGTGAAGGGTTCCAGTTTCTCCACATCCTTGCTAACACTTGTTACTGTCTTCTTTAGTATAGCCAGGGAAGTGGTGGCTCATTGTGGTTTTAATTTGCATTTCCCTAAGGACTAATGATGCTGGATATCTTTTCACACACTTGTTGGCCTTTGTATATCTTCCATGGAGAAATGTCTCTTTCAGTCATTTGCCCGATTTTAAGTTAGGTTGCTTGTCTTTTTATTGTTGAATTGTAAGAGCTCTTTATATGTTCCAGATATAAGACCATTATCAGAGTATAATTTGCAAGTGCTTTCTTCCATTCTTTGGTTTGCCTTTTATTTACTTATTTATCTATTTATTTATTTGAGAGAGAGAGAGAGCAGAGCAAGTGGGAGTGAACACGAGTGGGAGTGGAGCAGAGGGAGAGAGAGAAGGAGAAGCAGACTCCCTTTGGGGCTGGATCCCAAGACCCCAGGCTCATGACCTGAGCTGAAGGCAGATGCTTAACTGACTGAGCCACCCAGGTGCCCCCATGGTTTGTCTTTCAACTTTCTTGATAGTGCCTTGATCCACAAAAGTTTTTATTTATTTATTTTTATTTTTTTTTTAATTTTATTTTATTTTATTTATTTGACACACAGAGAGAGAGATCACAAGTAGGCAGAGAGGCAGGCAGAGAGAGAGGAGGAAGCAGGCTCCCTGCCGAGCAGAGAGCCCGATGCGGGCCTCGATCCCAGGACCCTGAGATCATGACCTGAGCCGAAAGCAGAGGCTTTAACCCCCTGAGCCACCCAGGCGCCCCACAAAAGTTTTTAATTACAAGGAAGTCCAATTTATCTATTTTTAATTCTTGTGCTGTGCACATCTAAGAAAATATTGTCTAATAAAAAAGAGATTTACACCTGTGTTTTCTTCTGAGAGTTGTTTAAGTTTTTACATTTATCTCTTTGAATGGCTAAAATTAACAAGTCAGGAAATGACTGATGTTGGCAAGGATGCAGAGAAAGGAGAACCCTCTTACACTGTTGGTGGGAATGCAAGCTGGTACAGCCACTCTGGGAAACAGTATGGAGGTTCCTCAAAAAGTTGAAAATAGAGCTACCCTACGACCCAGCAACAGCACTACTGGGTATTTACCCTAAAGATACAAATGCAGTGATCCACAGGGGCACGTGCACCTGAATGTTTATAGCAGCAATGTTCACAATAGTCAAACTATGGAAAGAACCTAGATGTCCATTAACAGATGAATGGATAAAGAAGATGTGGTATATATATATACACTGGAATACTATGCAGCCATCAAGAAAATGAAATCTTGCCATTTGCAACAATGTGGATGGAACTAGAGAGTATTATGCTAAGCAAAATAAGTCAATCAGAGAAAGGCAATTATCATATGATCTCTCTGATATGAGAAATTTGAGGGGCAGGGCGGGGGATCGTGGTGGGTAGGGAGGGAAAAAATGAAACAAGATGGGATGGGGAAGGAGACAACCCATAAGAGACTCTTAATCTCACAAAACAAACTGAGGGTTACTGGGGGGTGGGAGGGTAGGGATAGGGTGGATGGTTATGGACATTGGGGAGGGTTTGTGCTATGGTGAGTGCTGTGAAAGGTGTAAGCCTGATGATTCACAGACCTGTACCCCTGGGAAAAATAATAAAAAAAATAAAATAAAATACAGTATTTCTTTGACCCATTTTGTGTTAATTTTTGTAGATGATGGGTGGTGGGGGTCCGAATTCATACTTTTGCATGTGGTTATCCAGTTGTCCCAACACTTCCCTCCCTGAATGTTCTTGACACCTTGACCATAGATATATTGGTCTATTTCTGGACTCTCAGTTCTATTTGACTGACTTACGTGTCTATCCTTACACTAGTACCACCCTGCCTGGATTACTGTAGCTTTTGAAATTGGAAGTGTGAGTCCTCAAACTTTGTTCTTTTTCAAGATCGATTTGGCTAGAAAGTATCAGCTTTAATATTAACTTTTTTCATTCTAGGTGATAAATATATGGAAGTTCATTATATTATTCTTTTCCTTTTAAAAAGATTTTATTTTTAAGTAATCTCTATACCCAATGTGGGGCTTGAACTCACAACCTCAAGTTCAAGAGTTGCATGCTCTACCGACTGAGCCAGCCACACAGCCCTCTCTTTGCTTTTCTGTATTAAGATTTTCTTTTTTAGGGGTGCCTGTGTGGCTCAGTTGGTTAAGCATCTGCCTTCAGCTCAGGTTGTGATCCCAGGGTCCTGGGATCGAGCCCCGCACAGGGCTCCCAGCTCGGCAGGGAGTCTGCTTCTCCCTCTTCTGCTCCCCCACTTGTGCTCTCTCTCTGCGTCAAATAAATAAAATATTTTTTAAAAGGGTTTTTTTTT
>LNAC01000091.1:3501480-3513214 GCA_002007465.1 Ailurus styani
GAGCCCGACGCGGGGCTCGATCCCAGGACCCTGGGATCATGACCTGAGCTAAAGGCAGATGCTTAACCAACTGAGCCACCCAGGTGCCCCTGTATTAAGATTTTTGTACTAATAAAAAAGGTGACAGCTGTGTGTGACAATTAAATAAATGAATAAATAAATAAATGAGTTAACAAATAAAACATTAGAGGAGTATCTGGTGCCCTCCATGTTGTTAGCTATTATTTTTGCTATTATTCTTTCTTTTTTTTTTAAAGATTTTATTTCTTTATTTGACACACAGAGAGAGAGACCACAAGTAGGCAGAGAGAGAGAGGAGGAAGCAGGCTCCCTGCCGAGCAGAGAGCCCGATATGGGCCTCGATCCTAGGACCCTGAGATCATGACCTGAGCCGAAGGCAGAGGCTTTAACCCACTGAGCCACCCAGGCGCCCTTATTCTTTCTTAATTAAAAAATTTTATATTTATTTCTTTACTTGAGAGAGAGTGAGAGGGAGAACACAAGAGAGCACGAGTGGGGTAGGGGACGCAAAGGGAGAAGCAGACTCCTCGCTGAGCAGGGAGCCCGACACGGGGCTCGATCCCAGGATCCCGGGATCATGACCTGAGCTGAAGGCAGATGCTTAGCTGACTGAACCACCCAGGGCACCGCCCCCTTTATTCTTTTAAGTGAAAATATTTTTTGGTTATATCTCCCTTATATATTCAGGTACAGTTGACACACAATGTTATATTAGTTTCCGGTGTACAACATAATGATTCTAGAGTTCTATACATTACTCAGTTCTTGCCACGGTAAACGTAGTCACCGTCTGTCAGCATACAATGCTGTTACAGCACTGACTATTTTTCCTATGCTATACTTTTTAAAATTTTTAATTTAATTTTACTGTTTTATTTTATTATTTTATTTGAATCCATTAATTAACATGTAGTGTATCATTAGTTTCAGAGGTAGACGTCAGTGATTCATCAGTCTTATATAATACCCAGTGCTCATTCCATCACACGCCCTCCTTAATGCTCATCATCCGATTATCCCACCCCCCCACCTCCCCCCTCCAGCAACTCTCAGTTTTCTCCTAGAGTTAAGAGTCTCTGACGGTTTGTCTCCCTCTCTGATTTCATCTTGTTTTATTTTTCCCTTCCTTCCCCTATGATCCTCTGTTTGGTTTCTTAAATTCCACATATGAGTAAAATCATAGGATAATTTCTTTCTCTGCTTGGCTTATTTCACTTAGCATAATACCCTTTAGTTCCATCCATGTCATTGCTAATGGCAAGATTTCATTTTCTGATGGCTGAATAGCACTTGTGTGTGTGTGTGTGTGTGTGTGTGTGTGTGTATCACATCTTTATCCATTCCTCTGTCTATGGACATCTAGCCTCTTTCCATAGTTTGGCTATTGTGGACATTGCTCCTATGGACATTGGGGTGCAGGTGTCCCTTTGGATCACTACCTTTGTATCTTTAGGGTAAATACCCAGTAGTGCGATTGCTGGGTCGTAGTGTAGCTCTATTTTCAACTTTTTGAGGAACCTCCATACTGTTTTCCAGAGTGGCTGCACCAGCTTGCATTCCCACCAACAGTGTGGGAGGGTTCCCCTTTCTCCACATCCTCGCCAACATCTGTTGCTCATCATCCATTAACAAGCAGACTTGTTAATTTTAGCCATTCTGACTGGTGTGAGGTGGTATCTCACTATGGCTTTGATCTGTATTTCCCTGATGCTGAGTGATGTTGAGCATTTTTTCACTCCTCTCTTGGCCATCTTTATGTCTTCTTTGGAGAAATGTCTGTTCGTGTCTTCTGCCCATTTCTTGACTGGATTATTTGTACTTTGGGTCTTGAGTTTGGTAAGTTCTTTATAGATTTTGGATACTAGCCCTTTATCTGACAAGGCATTTGCAAATATCTTGTCCCATTCTGTAGGTTGTCTTTTGGTTTCGTTGACTGTTTTGCTGTGCAAAAGCTTTTTATCTTGAAGAAGTCCCAGTAGCTTATTTTTTTTGTCTTTGTTTTCTTTGCCTTTGGAGACGTGTCTAGCAAGCAGTTGCTGTGGCTGAGGTCACAGAGGTTGCTGCCTGTGTTCTCCTCTAGGATTTTGATGGATTCTTGTCTCACATTTAGGTCTTACATCCATTTTGAGTTTATTTTTGTGTAAGAAAAGTGAAATTTTTAAAAAGCAGCTTTTGAAGCTAGATTATCAGGGTTCTCATACTGGCCCTGATGCTCCCTAATGGTGTGATGTTGAACCAGTCCTGAAACCTTTCCATATCCTAATCTGTAGACTATAGAGAATGACCTTGACCTCACAGGGTTGTGGTGAGGATTAAATGAGATAAAGCCATAACTAAATGATGTAATAGAGATAATAGGAGATGCTTGAACCCAGTAGCACTAGATTATTATCTGCCTTCCTACAATTCTGCAGAGAGTGATCAACTTGGAGAAAAACCTGGAAATCATTCCACATGAAGAACATGAAGGAAGAGAAGCATGAAGTTATTTTTAAATATCCGAAAGCCGGGGCGCCTGGGTGGCTCAGTGGGTTAAAGCCTCTGCCTTCGGCTCAGGTCATGATCTCAGGGTCCTGGGATCGAGGCCCGCATCGGGCTCCCTGCTCGGCGGGGAGCCTGCTTCCTCCTCTCTCTGCCTGCCTCTCTGCCTCCTTGTGATCTCTCTCTCTCTCTGTCAAATAAGTAAATAAAAATCTTTTAAAAATAAATAAATATCCGAAAGCTAGATGCAGGAGAACAAACCCTTTCTTCATACTCTAGAGAGGACTGGGACCCCAGAATTTAAGAAAGCCATTCTGGTCAACCCTCCCCAGCCCCCTGCGAGGTTCCCAAATGCTCAGTGATCATCTATACCAGCGCTTGCCAATCTGGAATTATAATTATTTAGGTCTCAGTACTCCCATTGGATGGTGCCATTCCACAGATATTTGCGAAGTGATTCCTGTGTGCCCGCCACTACACGTGTTAAGCCCCAGGGCTCGCGGATGAGTGAGATGCTGCCCAGTACTCCGGAAGATCCCGGCCCCAGGAGAAAGCCACTTGGTGAATTTGAGGGAACCAGATTTCCGCTCCATACAGCTGCTTGCTGTCCCCTCCTCATCCCTGCAAAGTCCTTAGTTTGGGACCCAACACGGCAGCTACTTCTCCAAAGTAAATCACCAGACAGGAAAGTTTCAGGGCCCCATTTGCGGGCCGGTCCCTGGGTCTGGAAACATGAGGCTTTCTGGGCATGCAGTACCCTCTAGTGTTCATCCTGGGTAAGGCAGGTCCAACGCACAGCTTAAATAGATCCCTGTTTATGCCAAAGGTTTCTTCCCTTAGTTTAGTGTTGTTTATGGCAAAGCGGCTCTCAGGTCTCCGCTATGACAAAACCACTGACAGTTTATGAAATAACGAATAACGTAGTTGCCAATGTTTTTTGAGCACTTACTATGCCCCAGGCCCTGTGTTAACTGCTTGCCTGGTTACCCACAAGAAGGATTCTATTATCATTATCATTAGTAATTATTTCCAGTATACAGATGAAGAAACCAAGGCAAGTGACACAGCAGCTAGCAGCAGTGCCAGAATTCAGTCCAAGTGGTCAGACTTCATCACCATGCTCCTAATTAGTTTTGGTTTCCTGTCAAAAGAAAAGCCATAACCATCGGCAATCCCAAGATAATTCTGGTCACATTGCTCCTGGCTGCTTGGGAGAATTATAACTGATGGAAATCAAGATTTATATTGAAATATCAAATATGGAATGAGAATGAGTCATTCTTAGATTCATACTGAAAGGGACAGAAAGAAATAGTTCTTTCTAGCATTTTCAAACTGTAGGCTGTGACTCGTAGACAGATTGTGTAAGCAGCTTAGTGGATTGTGACCAGAACTTTAAAAACAAAAATACAATAGACCAGGAAAATGCTAGAGTACATAATAACCCAGTACTTATTCTCAGTCTCTCAATTTCTCTCTCTTTCTCTGTGTATGTATATATAGATAAATACACATAGGACTGACCCAAGCCATACAAAAAATAGTGATCTAGCTTTCTTACTGCCTGCCCAGAACTATGGTCAGGATAGTTTCCTCTGAGTGCCCCATGCTGGTCAAACTATTTTCTTGGGTCTAAATTAAATTCTTCATGCCACAAGTCATCCTTCTCCTTTCTTTTTTTTTTTTTTTTGAAATGAAGAATTTAGATCTCTTCTTTTTTGGGCAACAGGACCGGTGGTGAAAACAGTAAGCTAATTTTTAAAATCCTATTTGCAGGGATGCCTGGGTGGCTCAACTGGTTAAGCAGCTGCCTTTGGCTCAGGTCACGATCCCAGGGTCCTGGGATCCTGGGGTCCGGGATTGAGTCCTCCATCCAGCTCCTTGTTCAGTGGAGAGCCTGCTTCTCCCTCAGTCTGCTTGTGTTCTCTCTCTCTCTCTCTCTGATAAATAATAAATCTTTTATAAAAAAAATCTCACTTGCTTATGCTTTTTTTGTCTAAACTTCAGGGGTTGGAGTTAGCCTTCTCTATGATAGTACGTTGAAAGATGATAGGCACTAATTAGTTCCAGTTTGTATTTGCATTTCAGGGAAATGAAGCCATCTGTCCCGTTTCACACGGCTAATAAGAGGAAGATCTGGGGTTTTAAACACGGGACAATCTGCCTCCATGACCATGATTTTGTATAAAACTTTTAACCACGATATTGTATAAAGGAAAATCCCCCTCGGCGGCCCGGGATGAGAGTGTTTGGGATGCTGATGAACTGGGTGGGAGATGAGTGTGTGTTGAGTTGTATTGTGCGACCTGCTACATTTTGTAGAGATGTTCAGCTTCCAGAGTGTTGGAGTTCCCACGACAATTAACTGGGTGGTAGGTTCTTGGAGTTTTGCCTTGTTCTGTTACACGGGTATGTGAGTTACAATGTGAGACAGGGGGCAAGGCTTCCAAACTGCTCTAAGATGCTTGCTCTTATTTTCCTCATGTAACAGATGAAGAGACTGAGGTCCAGGGTGGCTCACAGAGTATAAATAGCAGAGATGCAAATCAGGTAAGGAATATGTTAATTGGGCACCTGGGTGGCCCAGTTGGTTAAGCGACTGCCTTCAGCTCAGGTCATGATCCCAGAGTCCATAAGAGTCCCACATTGGGCTCCCTGCTCAGCGGGGAGTCTGCTTCTCCCTCTGACCCTTTCCCCTCTCCTGCTCTCTCTCACTCACTCACTCTCTCTCAAATTAAAACAAACAAACAAAAAGAAACATACTAATTAAGTTATCGAAGGCATATTCCATGACAGGCACTATGTTAAACCATTTCCATATATTATGACATGTAATTTCCACATATTATCACATAAAGAACTATTAGCTGAGTTTCGAAGTTAAGGAAACTGGGATTCAGAACAGTTGGTTTGGTGCCCAAGGTGACACAATGAGTGTAGAGTCATACCACACTCCAGGCTGCCTGTCTCCAAAGACTTGCTATTCACCACTCTAAGGCCTAACCAGAGATTGTTTGACCTTTTCCTGGGTCACAGGGAAGAGTGAATTTAAAAACAGAAAAAGAAATTTATAGCCATAAAAGCATCAGGATGGTATGGTAGTTGGTTCTCAATAAATATTGGTCAGGGGCATATGGGTGGCTCAGTCGGTTGTGTCTGACTCCTGATTTTGGCTCCGGTCATGATCTCAGGGTCATGAGACGGAGCCTTACATGGGGTTCTGAGCTCAGTGGGGGGTCTGCTTGAGGGTGTTTCCCTCTGCCCTTCCACCCCCAACTTGCATGAGCACATGCACTCTCTCTCTCTCTCAAATAAATAAATAAGTAAATCTTAAAAAAATAAATGTCGGTGATTATTTGTTCCAATTATCTATTGTTGCATCATAAATTGTCTACGAGCTTGGTAGGACCATCAATGCCTCTTTGCTAAAATAAAAATTTCTACGGGACAGAGCCAGACCTGTTCTTCTAGCATATTCCACCCGAAAGAGGGAGGGTCTCTCCTGCCCTCAGCTCCTGACCAAAGGCCACAGTGGGAGAACATTGTCCCTGCCCCAGACCCCTTGGCTACTTGGGAAGTCCCTTAGAATCAACTGAGTAGGCAGCAAAGGGAGCTCATATATTTTAAGGATGACAGTCTCACCATCAATCACACCTGATGAGGCTTGCTTTCTATCTGTGCCTTCCATCCCTTAATACACATCTCTGATTTTCTTGGGCGCCTGGGTGGCTCAGTGGGTTAAAGCCGCTGCCTTCGGCTCAGGTCATGATCCCAGGGTCCTGGGATCGAGGCCCGCATCGGGCTCTCTGCTCAGCAGGGAGCCTGCTTCTTCCTCTCTCTCTGTCTGCCTCTCTGCCTACTTGTGATCTCTCTCTCTGTGTCAAATGAATAAATANCTTCTATCTGTGCCTTCCATCCCTTAATACACATCTCTGATTAAGGACAGGACCCCAGGGTCCACACAATTTGCCAAATGTTGGCAATAAAGGCTGCCTTGGACAACAGTTGGCCCCATCTGTCCATTTTTTCAGACTTTTAGGCCATTGTCAATGATCTAGCCACCTGGTCCGACCAGTGGCAATAACAATGACAACTCTTTATCCATGGTCACTCCTTTTGGGGTAAAGAACTCTAAGCATGGTCTTGCTTTACAGACAACCAAAAATTCAAGTCAAAGTCAGCCATGTCTCTGCAGGTACTAAGGCCACAATACAAGGCCTCACCCAGACACCTTTTATCCTCTTCAGAGTTGCAGACATTATTGAGAGTGACTAAGGCGTTCATTTCACTTCTGAAAATACATAACCCTGGGCTCTTAAACAAGGCATTCAACAGAACTTTCAGGAGGCTATAAGCCTCCTAGAGCGCCATGATGGCTTACTTAAACAAGTTCAAATTTAATGAAGTGAAACAACACATTTTAGTTATTAGTCAAATATCAGGGGTGAATTGTAATAAAGTCCAGGTTTGTTAATGGACTTGATTATCTTTCTGTGTGGTTATCAGCTCATCATCTGGGCAATAAAATAATTCTCAATAAATTTAAAAGGATTGAAATTATACAAAGTATGTTCCCTGACCAAGACAGAATTAAACCAAAATCAATAACAACAGATCTGACAAGTCATCAAAATTTCTGGAAATTAGGGGCACCTGGGTGGCTCAGTTGATTAAGCATCCGACTCTTGGTTTTGGCTCAGGTCATGATTTCATGGGTCATGGGATCAAGCCCCGAGCCCGACTCTGAGCTTGGCGCACTTAGCATGGAGTCTGCTGGAAATTATCTCTCTCCTCTGTTCCTCCCCCTTCTCATGTGTGTGTGTGTGTCTGTGTGTGCTCTGTCTCTCCAAAATAAATAAAATTTTTACTTAAAAAATTTTTGGAAATTAAAACACTTCTAAATAAGATCATATTAGAAATCACAAAGGAAACTAGAAACTATTTTGAGCTGAATAAAATTGAATAATAGAGTGTATCACAGTGTGTGGGTACAGCTAAGACAGAACTTCAAAGGAAATTATAGCATTCACTACTTATACCAGAAAAGAAAGAAAGGTCTAACAACCATGCTCTAATCTTGCACCTTAAGAAATTAGAAAAAATAAAAGAGCAAAACAAACCCGAAGTAAGCAGAAGAAAGGAAATAATAAAGAGTAGAAATCAATGAAATAGAAAATGATAAACAATAGAGAAAAATCAATGAAAACAAACACTTTTTTAAAAGATTGGGATTGAGCCCCATGTTGGGCTCTGTTCAGTGGGGATCCTCTCCCTCTGCTGCTCCCCCTGCTTGTGCTCTCTCTGTCAAATAAATAAATAAAATCTTAAAAAAAAAAGATCATAAAACTGATCCACCTCCAAGCAGACTGATCAGGAAAAAACAAACAAACTGAGAAGACACACATTACCATGATCAAGAATGAAGAAGGAAACATGGCTACAGAGCCCATCCACATTAAAAAAAAATATGAAGGGACTATTAGGAACATCTTTATGCCGAAAAGCAACATAAAGTACATGAACAAATTCCTTGAATGGCACCTACTACCGGAGCTTACTCAAAAATAAATATATATGTGTTGACTACACTCAAAAGCTTTTTTTAAAAAATAAGAAATATATAACCTGAATAGTTTAATGACTACGAACTTTTCCAGGAAACAGAAGAGGAGGCAGCACTTCCCAATTTATTCTGTGAAGTGAGGATTGCCCTAATACCAAAATGAGGAAAAAGATACGACAAACCGGAAGAAAACCAAAAAGGTACAAATCAGTAACCCTTGTGAACAGAGATACAAAAGTCCTTAAAATTTAAACAAACCAAATGCTGTAATAAATAGCAAGACTAATGCATCAAGATCAAGTGGAGTTGGGCGCCTGGGTGGCTCAGTGGGTTAAAGCCTCTGCCTTCGGCTCAGGTCATGATCTCAGGGTCCTGGGATCGAGGCCCATATCGGGCTCTCTGCTCGGCAGAGAGCCTGCTTCCTCCTCTCTCTCTGCCTGCCTCTCTGCCTACTTGTGATCTCTCTCGCTCTGTCAAAATAAATAAATTAAAAAAAAAAAAAAAAAGATCAAGTGGAGTTGATCCTGGGAACACAAGCTTGGTTTGACACATGAAAAACCCATCAATGCAATTCAATTCACGACATCAAAACAAAACAAAACAAAACGAAACAAAAAAGATAGAGGCATAAAAATAATTCAATGGGGGCGCCTGGGTGGCTCAGTTGTTAAGCGTCTGTTTTCAGTTCAGATCGTGATCTCAGGGTCCTGAGATTGAGCCCCATGTCGGGCTCCCTGCTCAGTGAGCAGTATGCTTCTCCCTCTCCCCCAGCTTGTGCTCTCACTTACTCTTTCTCGAATAAATAAATAAAATCTTTTAAAAATTTTTTGATGAAATTCTCCATACACTCATGACAAAAACTTCCAGCAAATCAGGAATAGAAGGGAACTTCCTCAACTTGATAAAAAGCAACTAAGAAAATTTACGTCTAGCCTTACATTATACCTAAGAGTGAAAGACTGAATGCTTACCCATAAGGTCAGGATGGAACCGGGTCGTTTGCTCTCACCACTAACTTTGTAGGAGAGGTCCTTTCTAGTGAAATAGGCATGAGAAATGAATAAGTGGCATATAGATAGAAATAAAATAGAAAGAAATAAAACTGTCTTTATTCACAGATGAAATGATCATCTATGTTGAAAATCCTAAGGAATACACACATACACACACACACACACAAAGCCTCTAAAGCTAAGAAGAGATTTGAACAAAGTCACAGGATACAAGTGAAATATACACCAACCAGATGACTCAGCAATTGCACTCTTAGGAGAGAGAAAGAGAGCACACAAGTAGGGGGAGCAGCAGAGGGAGAGGGAGAAGCCAGCCTCCTGCTGAGCAGGGAGCCCAATTCGGGGCTTGATCCCAGGACTCTGGGATCAGGACCTGAGCTAAAAAGAGATGCTTAACCAACTGAGCCACCCAGGCACCCTTAATATTTCTGTCTCTTTAAAAACAGACAAGCAAACAAAGAAAAGTTCTCTGTGTATGTGTGTGTTTATGTTTGCAATAGCAAGAGAGAATGCATGGAAAAATACACCAGGCTGCTAATAGTGGTTACCTCTGAAGAGTAAAATGATGAGCTTTATTTTCATTTATCTTTCAGAGTTTTATTTGTCACAACATTAATTTATATTAATATAAATCCCAAAATGCGTATAATTTGGGGGGAAAACAAGTAAAGGATATTTTAAAACACACACATAAATTTTAAAAAGGCACAATGTTTAACTCACAAATTCGTGTTGAAGAGTAAATGCATTTTAAATGAATGGAAGACTCCCCTCTCCAGACCCTCATCCAGGTAAGGGCCCTCCTTGGGGTCCCTGGACCTGTTTCCTGACACTTTGCAAAGTGGCTTCAGGCTTCCTCTCCGTCTTCCCCTCTAGAATGTGTATTCTGCAGGACCTAGTTAAGTCTTAGTTACCACTATACCTCCCAATGCCTCGCAGTTAATGATTTCCAAAAGGAATGAATTCTTTACTGAAAGAAGACTCTCACAGAAGATATAGGAAAGGCCAATAAACATAGGAAAAGGTGTTCAACTCCACTAATCTCCAAAGAAATGCACATTAAAACTACAAGGAGGTATCACCTCATACCTATTAGAATGACTGCTATTAAAAATAAACAAACAGAAAATAACAGGCATTGGTGAGATGAGATGTGGAGAAATTGGAATCCTTGTGCACTGTCCATAGGAATGTAAAATAGTGCAGCCACTGTGGAAAACAGTACAGAAGCTCCTCCAAAAATTAAAAAGTGAGTTTCCATATGACCCAGCAATCCCATTTCTGGGTATAGATCCAAAAGTCTTGAAAGCAGTTGGGGCGCCTGGCTGGTTCAGTCGGTTGAGCCTGTGACTCTTGATCTCGGGGTTGTGAGTTTGAGTCCCATGTTGGGCACAAAGATTACTTAAAAATAAAATTAAGGTGCCTAGGTGGTTCAGTAGATTAAGTGTCTTCCTTCAGCTCAAGTCATGATCACAGAGTCCTGGGATCCAGCCCAGCATCAGGCTCCCTGCTAAGCCGGGAATCTGTTTCTCTTTCTCTCTCTGCCACTCACCCGTGCTCATGCTCTCTCTTTTTTTCCTCTCTGTCTCTCAAAAAAATATAGTCTTTTAAAACGTAAGAAAATTTAAAAATCTTAAAAAAGAAAAAAGACTTGAAAGCAGGATCTGGAAGAGCAACCCATATTCACTGCAGCGTTATTCACAATAGTCAAGAGGTAAAAGCAACCCAATGTCCATTGACAGATCAATGCATAAAGAAAATGTGGTATATGACCACCTCACACCAGTCAGAATAGCTAAAAGTAACATCAGGAAATGACAGATATTGGCGAGGATGCAGAGAAAGGGGAACCCTCCTACACTGTTGGTGGGTATGCAAGCTGGTGTAGCCACTCTGGAAAACAGTATGGAGGTTCCTCAAAAAGTTGAAAATAGAGCTACCCTACAACCCTGTGAAGCAATTGCACTGTTGGATATTTACCCCAAAGATACAAATATAGTGATCCAAAGGGATCTACAAAGTCCACTCGAATGTTTATAGCAGTAATATCCACAATAGCCAAACTATGGAAAGAGCCTAGATGTCCATCGACAGATGAATGGGTAAAGAAGATGTGGTATATACACGCGCGCACACACACACACACACACACACACACACACACAATGGAATACTATGCAGCCATCAAAAATGAAATCTTGCCATTTGAACAATGTGGACGGAACTAGAGGGTATTAGGCTAAGCAAAATCAATCAGAGAAAGGCAATTATCATATGATCTCATTGGTATGTGGAATTTGAGAAACAAGACAGAGGATCATAGGGGAAGAGAGGAAAAAAATGAAACAAGATGAAACCAGAGAGGGAGATAAACCATAAGAGACTCTTAAGCTCAGGAAACAAACTGAAGGTTGCTGGATGGGAGGGGGAAGAGAGGGATGGTGTGACTGGGTTATGGACATTGAGGAGGGTATGTGTTATGGTGAGCACTGTGAATTGTGTAAGGCTGATGAATCACAGACCTGTACCCCGAAACAATACATTATATGTTAATTTAAAAAAAGAGGAAACAGGGCGCCTGGGTGGCTCAGTGGGTTAAAGCCCCTGCTTTCGGCTCAGGTCATGATCTCAGCGTCCTGGGATCGAGGCCCGCATC
>LNAC01000091.1:3513291-3530267 GCA_002007465.1 Ailurus styani
TGTCAAATAAATAAATAAAATCTTTAAAAAGAAAAAGGAAACAACAAAAACAACAATAGCTGGAATAAAAAATTAGTAATAAAATAACTATAATATATGTTATATATAATTAAGTTATATATGTGCATAAAACAGAAAATAATACTATTATAAAGGAACATTTAGAAAGCACCTAATAGCTCTTGAAATTGAAATGTTTAAAAAATGAAAAAGTAAGAGAAACATTGGTATCAGCTGTGCGAGTTCTTGAGAGCTCCCCCTTAAATCTTTGTGACATTTTGTGAGTGTGGTTAAATGTTCACTTTTAAACTTAAATAAATTGGGGCACCTGGGTGGCTCAGTGGGTTAAAACCTCTGCCTTGAGCTCAGGTCATGATCTCAGGGTCCTGGAATCGAGGCCTGCATCGGGCTCCATGCTCAGCGGGGAGCCTGCTTCCTCCTCTCTCTCTGCCTGCCTCTCTACTTGTAATCTCTCTCTCTCTGTCAAATAAATAAATAAAATCTTAAAAAAAACCAAACTTAAATAAATTATCTTTAGAAAGATTAAAAAAAAGGGGGCACCTGAAGGTTAAGCTGAAGGGTTAAGCTGAAGGTCATGATCTCAGGGTCCTGGGATCAAGCCCCACATCAGACTCTCTGCTCAGCTGGGAGCCTGCTTCTCCCTCTCTCTCTCTGCCTGCCTCTCTGCCTGCTTGTGATCTCTCTCTCTCTCTGTCAAAGAAATAAATAAAATCTTAAAAAAAATAAAGATTTAAAAAAAAAAAAGGATGCCTGGGTGGCTCAATCATTAAGTGTCTGCCTTCGGCTCAGGTCATGGTCCAGGGTCTGGGGATCAAACCCCAAATCAGACTCCCTGCTCAGTGGGGAGTCTGCTTTTCCCTCTCCTTCTGCCTGCCACTCCCCCTGCTTGTTCTCTCTCTCTCTGACAAATAAATAAATAAAATATTTTTTTAAAATAAAGAAAGATTTAAAAAAGAGAGAAAAAAGAAAACGTGGTATACACAGCAATGGAGTATTGTTCAGCCTTAAAAAATAAGGAAATCCAGTTCTGTGCTATAATGCAGATGAACCTCGAGGACATTACACTAAGTGAAATAAGGCAGTCATAACAAGACAAATATTGTATGAGTCAACTTATAGGAGCAATCTAAAGTGGTCAACCTCATAGAAACAGAAAGTAGATGTGGTTGCCAAGGTCTGGAAGGAAGGGGAGAGGAGGAATTGCTGCTCAGTGGCCATAGAGACTCTCAATTTTGCAGATGTCAAAGTTGCAGAGATCTGTTGCACAATGGTGTGAATATAGTTAACTGTTGAACTGTCCACCTAAAATGGTCAAGATGGGAAGCTTTGTTTTTATCACATTTTTAAAAAATCCACCCACCTCCCCCCCCACATTAGAACATCACCAGAATGATTACAGTGAACAAGACAGAGAGTGTAGGTATTAGAAAGCATGTGAGCAACTAGCCCTCTCACATATTTTTATTTTTAGATTTTATTTATTTATTTGACACAGAGAGAGAGATCAGATCACAAGTAGGCAGAGAGGCAGGCAGAGAGAGAGGAGGAAGCAGGCTCCCTGCTGAGCAGAGAGCCTGATGTGGGGCTCAATTCCAGGACCCTGAGGTCATGACCTGAGCTGAAGGCAGAGGCTTTAACCCACTGAGCCACCCAGGTACCCGCTCTCTCACACATTGGTGGTAGGAGTGTAAAATGGTCAGCCACTTTAGCAAATAGTCAGTAGCTAGTGTACTGTTCCTATCCTATGACAAAGCTTTTCTCCTCCTGAGTCTCCAAGTGCAGGTGTCCACTAAAAAGCATAGACACAAATGCTCATAACAGCTTTTTTCATAATAGCCCCAAACTAGGAACGACCCAAATGTCCACCAAGAGAAAAACGGATAAATATATTGGGACATATTCATATAAGGGAATATGACACTAAATGGAATATGACAATAAATAGAATGAACTACTTAGCATACAGCAGCACATGTGAGTCCCACCCACGCACTACTGAGCATGTGAAGCCAGATACACAAGAATACATATCATGATTTCATTATATAAAGTTTAAGGACAGACAAAACTACTCTGTGGTGATAGAAGGCAGAGTTATGGTGATTTCTGGGGGTTACTGACTAAAAGGATATTGATTGGAAGGAGTTATAAGGGAGTCTCGTAGCAAGCTGGAGATATCTTGATCTATGTGGTGATTATACACATGTGTACATACGCAAAATACACAGAGCCACACAATTAATACCAGTGCCCTTTGCTGCATGCATATTATAATCAATAAAAAGTACAGAAAAGGAAACTAGAAAAATAGAGTCGTGGAAGCACAATTTCATTTTTTTTTTCACAATTTCATTTTACTGTTATTTCTGTATTTGTGTTTAAGTGGCTAACGAATCAGATCACCATGTGGATGTGTTTTTGTCTCAGTGGGGCAAGTTCACCAGAACCTGCAAACCAGAGGAGGGTGTGAAATACCCAGACACAGAGGAAACTAACTGAAACCTACGGAGGGGGTGAGGCTGAACTTCCAGTTTAAGAGCCAGGGAGCCAGGCCTAGAACTCAGATCTCGGACACATCCCATCCCCCTTTCAGGACAACCATTTGCAGGAAGGGGCTGCTTACCAGTGGGTCCCCAGCCTCATGCTGGCCTAGGAGAAAGGTCTCTGGTCTGAGGCCAGGTAACTTCTGGAGACCAGCCAGCTGGGCTCTTTGCGGCCCTTTTGCTCGCTGATTGTAGGTAAGCTGGGATCTTTATCTGGGTCTCAGAGAGGAAGAAAGGGACGAGTCTTTGGTTTCAGGATGCCACTCTGGTAACCAGAAGGGCAAAGACACAAAGGGATCCTAAGGGCTGGGAGGGAAAGTGAAACTTTCAAGTTCTTCCTCTGACCTTGGCCAAGGTCGTTCCTTTTGGCCTCACTTGTTCTTACCATTTCATGAGGGCAGAATCCCTCTTAAGGTCTGGGGAACAGAAGAAAGGAACAGGTAGTAGGGCGGCCCTCAGCCTGGTGCTGTCCCCCAGGGGGACCGAGCTCCGGATAGTGGGGCAACAGGAAGGGAGCGCGGGAAGTGCCCGGTTGCTGCATCCAGCCGGAGATGGGCTGCAACAGGGTGAGGGTCTGGGGGAGGGGAGAAGGAGGAGGGTCCCGCGCTCTCCTTTCCCGGGTTCTGCGACCACGTAGGTCGCCTCCAGCCAAGGGTCTGCGTGCCCCCTCCTCTTCTCAGACACCTCCGGCCTCGCCCCTCCCTCTCACATTCCCAACTCCCAAGGACAACTTGTCGCTTCAGAAACCCCGGGGCTTCTTTCTGTCCTCCAGACTCTTTCTCCCCTACTTCTTTTGTCTATTTCTGCATTTGACGGCTTCTCTAGGAAGCATTCCCGGCATCTCCTTCTCTCTTGTCCGTTCCTTCTCTCTCTCTCTCTCTCTCTCTCTCTCTCTCTCTCTCTCTCTCTCTNCACACACACACACACACACACACACACACACACACACACACACACACAGAATCTCTCCGTCTGCCGGCCATCTCGGCGCCTTTCCTCCGCGGCTCTGGCCATTCAGAGGGCGCAAGGCCCACTCCGGAGCCGCCCCGCGGTCATCCGACGGCGCCCCAGGAAGGGGGCAGGTGAGATTGGCGGGAGCCCCGCCCGGGCGGACAAGGAGGAAGGGGGCGCCCGCGCCAATCCGCCGCCTCGGCCCAGTCCTCGCCCCTCTCGCCCCCTCATTGGCGCCAGGGGGACTGAGGACGTGAGAGTCCCTTCGCGCCCCCAGCGCCGTCGTTGGTGCCGCCGCCCCAGACCCAGACACCGCGCCCNCCCCCGGCGGGGGGGGGGCGGCTACCCGCAGCCGCCGAGCCTTGGCCCCGGCGTGGTCACCTGCGTCCCTAGGCTCTGGAGCGCCCGAAGCCCCGGGTCCCTGCAGCCTCTGAAGACGCGCGGAGGACGGCGCGGTTCGCGGTTTGGAGAGGTAGGTGAGACCCTCCCCGCCCTGCCTCTCGCCGCTGGGGGCCGCGACCACGCCGACCAAAGCCGAGGCGTGAAAGACCCCTCTGGGGCCCGGCAGTCCCCGGGCCCGGCCGCGCTTTGAGGACTGATCGGCCGTGGCCGGCGTGGGCTACCCGGGCCGCCAGTTAACCTTGGGCTCCGGACCGATCCAGCCTCCCCGGCGGGGCCTCGGGACACCCCCACAACGCCTTGACCTCCCCGCCCCGCTCGCAATGGACTCTCCCTCTCCAAGTGAAGGTGTGTAAGGGGACAGAGACTCGCTTCCCATCCTTCCCCCCGCCCCCCCCCGCGCAGCCCTGGCTACAGAGCCGGGTGCTGAGTGCCCCGTGCAGCCCCGGGCCCTCTCCACCAGGTCTCCCCGCTTGCAACTCCAGATTCCAGGCGGATGTAGCCAAAGAGACCGCGGCGGCCGTCCACAACGGCTTCGTGGCTGGGGGTAGCTTGGAAAGGGACAACGGTTATTCTTTCTCCATGGAAATTAGAAATTGGCCTGGAACTCTGGGTCCAGACGGGAGCACCAGGCCCCCAGGGTGCAGAATCAGCTCTCTCTCTAAAAGTCCCCTGGAAAGGATGGAGGGAGAACGGTTGGGGCAGTCTCTTGACTCTGGCTGCTTTTCGCTGCTGGAAGGGGACCCAGGTTTCCTTGCCCTCTGGATTGTACTGGGACTAGGGTGGCCTTCTGCCTGGGAAAGCGTGTACTCGAATCTGGAGGGATGTCTGCGCCGCCATCTTACTTGAAACTCACACTCACAAAAATGATGTGTGTGCATTTTTGTAGAGGGGCCTGTTGTTTATGGTAAGGGGCAGAAGGCAGGGAAAGGACCTCAATCTCTACAGACTGATTCAGGCTCCATACATACTGTTGAAAAGGCATGTAGAAAGAAGCAGGCATAAAGGGGTATGCAGTATCGTGGGGGCTCTGAGGAATTAGTAAACCTCGGGAATCAGTGGCGAACTCCTGTATCAGGGTGGCTGTGCCTCTCCCAGTACTTAAGCACCGTGTAAAGATTGAGGATTGGTAAAAACGTGCAAAAGAGACAGGAAATTATATGCTCCCAATTGTGCTCAATAATAAAGGTTGCAGGCAGGAAATTCACATTGTCACCTGTATACTCCCCTCTTCCAAATTAGATCAGTGCATGGTATATTTCACATATTCTAGATATGCTAAATGTGGAAACATACAGCACAGAACTGTACTTTCCAGTATCAGTATAAGCACAATGACCCATAATAGAAAGGAGGTGTTCCCTGAGTGAAAGTTCACATTTGTCAGTGTATTTCTCTGATCCTTGGAGGAAGAGAGACTGAGGCTTTTTCTGACCTGATCTTCCCTGCAAATCCCTCTTTGGAGCTGCAGCTTCTCCTTTCCCTAGAATCTGGAGCACTTGGCTTCAAGTCCAGAGAGGCCTCCTCACTCCCCCAGCCCAGAAGGGATGAAACCCCCTTCCACTCCGGATGGTATCACCAGATTTTCCAGGACGTGAGTTGCCCATCCTCTGCTGTGGTTTAGACCACCACCCCAAGACACACACATACACATGTGCACACTGCCCCAGAAGAAACACAAGGAAAGGCTTTAGTAACCCCAGGCAAGGCACTGTGGGAGAGCCCAAAGGGCCCTAAGGAGCACCCCTCATTCTTCCACACTGCACTTTAGGAGACTCAGACCATCCTGAGCAGATGCTTGGCAGTTTTGACTTCTCACTGCCTCAGAAGCCACTGACCCCATGACTGGAGCACCCATTAGGCTGGGAACTTAGTCCCTCACCCGCCCTGCCTCCAACTTCTCTTCCTGGCCTGATTCAAACAAACATCAGGCTTCAGATGTTGTTGGTTTAGAAACAGAGGTAGATTCTTTTAACCTGCTGGAATTATCTCCCTCATTTTCTCCTCCCTCATTGCTTGCTCTATGCCCCTTGGGTTTTGTCTTCTCTTTCTCTCCAAACACAGAAAGACAGAAAATCCAGGACTTTTCTGGGCGTGGAGGGAAGGGATGGAGAGGGAAAGGAGGGAATATTTGACCCATCCAGGCAGCGCCAGCACCGAGAACTGTGATTGGAGGTGCCAAGTCATCAGAGTAGATCCTGCTGTCCAATGCCTAGAGGTTGTTTGAGTCCACTGTCCCCCACACCCCAAGATCCAATGGCACCATCTTCCTTAAGCAGAACTAAGGATTTGAGACTAATGCAGTTTTCAAAAACAGGAAGAAGAAAAAATGTTCTCCTTGTATGGGTGGCCAGATGTGGAAGGAGTATGCAGTCTGGGCAGCAGGTCTGGGCTTACATAGAAATGAGTCCTCAGGGTGGAGGGAGGTGAGGCAAGTCCTGCCACCAACTAAGCCTTCAGTGAAGGCAGGCTTGGCCCTGACCTGGCCAGCAGGGGACCCTGGACTGTTAACAAGGTGGAGGCGAGATCTGGGGACTGGAGGTCTAGGTCCCTCTCCTGCCTGGCTGCCCCATGGGCCCCAGAGCCCACTCAAAAATCAGGAACAGCTGAAAAGAGAAAAAAAAATCCTGAAAACATCCAGATCTATAATCTGCTTAGATATCCAGACCCATCTTGACAACAGTGGAGAAATTTTTTCTCCTTGGTTGACTTGCAACTTTCCACTCTTCAGATTGGTAGTGTGCCCTGGGGCCAGCTTGAGGTTTCAGATTTTGGGGTTCAGAGCTCAGTCTTTAGGTAGCTAGACTGCAGGGTTTGTGGCCTCTCACGTCCTTTTCCCATGTTCCCCTTGCTTCCTTCCCTTCCCAGAGTTTCTCGGAAGATGACTAGGGCTTTCTTGTAGAGCCATGAAATCCCACAATTTCAGAGGATTTCAGACTCTTTGAATGTCAGGTTAAGAGCTGCTATTTGGATTGATCAGAGGAGTCTGTGCCTGGGAAATATTGAGACCAGATATGGTCGCTAATGTAGGTTTTCACTCCCCCCCCCCTTGAGCTGATATTGTGATGCTTACCAGGTTCATCTCCACCTGCAGAAGCTCCCAGATGCTCTCCTCTCCCCACTACTGTCAAGGAAGGGGCGAAAGCTACCAGGGCCTGAAAAGTTGCCCAAATCTCAACTCCTTCCTCAGGAAGATGCCAGGGTGGTTACCCTCAGCCCACTTTCCATCCCTGCCGACCTCCCTTCCTCCCCTTCTTCAGCCCCAGTTACAGGAACAACAGCCTTTGTCTTGCAGGAATAATGAAATCTAAAGCTCCCCCATTCCTATCCCATCGCCCATGGGATTGGGGCCCCACTTCTCAGCCCTTTGCTTTTGAGGAACCCCGAGGGCTGCTGTTGGCTGGAGATCTTGGTTGGTGTGCAAGTGAGGACTTAGTCCAAAATAACCTGGCTATTAACTGATCATAATGAGAAAAATAACCATGAACTCCTGAGCCTTCACTATCCAACCATTCCCACCCACCCCCCTTAAACTATGGCCAAGGTCCGCTCCTCGGCCCCGACCCTCCAGGACTAGTCAGATTGCCCGAAACTTTTATGGCGAGAGAAGTCAATACCCAGAGACTTCATTCTTTAAAACAATAAAAAGGGAGAGGGGCCAGATTTCTACTCGTTAAGCCTCTTACCTCTTTCTCCGCGGGTGCGCTCCTTGGCCCCGGGGGGCCTCCTGGGCTCGGAGGTGAAGAGGTGGGGGTGAAGCTCCTCGCAGCAACCTCTTCCCTCCGCCGCTCCTCCCGCAGTCTGAGCTGTCCCTGCCTTGCGACTCCTGCAGCAGCTCCCGGGAGAGACAGCGTCACTGCCCTCTGCCGTGGGACCAGCTCTCCTGGGGATCGGGACGGTCGCCCCTCCGCGCGAGGGGCTTGAGAGCGCTGCGCCCCTCTGCCCCCCAACCCCGGACACGCTTGGAACGGCGCGGAGCGTCCCCAGGTCCCGTGCAGGGTGCGCTCGCTCCGGGCCCGCGCAGCCATCCCCGACGGCGCGCGCTCCGCAGGGCTCCGTGGGGGATCACCTCCCGGCGGGGCGCGGAGCGAAGGTCTTAGCTCGGGCTCGGCGACTGCGTCCCCGCTGCGGGCAGGAGGGCCGGGAGGTGGCCGGGCAGGAAGGCGGCCAGACGTGGTAGCCGCGGAGACTCCGCGCGCCTCAGGCCCCCGCCGCCGACCGGCCCGCTGCAGGCGGGCGCCTCAGGGGTGGACTCTGGAAGCCTGGGAGGGCCTGGCTCGGAGCACCGGCCCTCCTGAGGCGGGAACCTGGCGGAGGGATTCGAAAGGAGGCTTTCAAATCCGCCCCGGCGTCCGGAAGCGGCAATAAAGGGGCGGTGGGAGGTCGCAGTTACGCGGGTGCCCTCTCGGGCGCCGCAACGCCAAGGGCCGGTGGGCTCACGGCCTCTGCCGTCTGCCGGAGGAGATGGGGTGGGGTGAGGGGCTCCGTGCGGCCCCCGGCGGCGCGGGGAGCGGCCGTGAACGCTGACCCAGCGCCTCGCTCCAAGCGGGATCTGGGCGCGCGGGGACCTGCAGAGGCTGGGGCGGGGCGCCCTTTCCAAGGGAGCATCTTGCCACGGTTCTGCTCCGGGGGCGAGTGGGTCCTAGGCTCGGCTGCCCCGCGCGCGGAAACAGTTCACTTGCTCCCTCCGGCCTCCGGCGCCTGCACCCCTTGTCCCCATTTCCCGGCCCTGGATTTCCCCTCCTGGATGAGCCCTTCCTTCCCACAATTAACAGACGATCTAGCGATACCCCGCCAGGTCCACCCCTAGCCTCCCGAACCGGCTAATTAATCAGAGAGCCTTAAGGAGACCCGAGGAGTCGTAAATGGGCAGTTGGGAACGAGGGGGCGCTGACGAAGTCATTAACCTCCCGGTAAAGGCGGGTAAAGGAGACGCGCCTGGCTGCCTCCGCGGCCCCTGTGGACCCTTCTCAGCACGCGGGTTTTGCCCGCTCCACCTGCCCCCGCGCTCCGGCTCCCAGCTCCAGCTCCCGTCTGGCGGCTTCGGTTCCCTCTGTGTCATTCTCTCTGGTTGCTTTCAAGGGCCCCGTTCTTTGTGTCTGCTTCTGTCTACCTGTTCAGCTGTCTCTCGCTCCCCTTTCGGGGCTCAACCCGGGGCCAAGAGAACTTTAAGGTCATGGCGAGCGGCCTGGCTGGCGGTCTAGGCTCCCCGGTCTCAGACGCGGCCCCTCAGCCCGGGCTGGGACTGGGGGAGCTAGAGATCTGGGGAGATATCCGCAGCACGTCCCCCAAGAGCGAAGGCCTTCCCGAGGGGAAAACGGATGCTGAAACTTTCAGCTCCTTTTTGGTATGGACCAAATCGGATCAAGGCCACAAATGGCCGGAAAAGATCCAGGCCCCAGTGGGAGAAAAGCTCCACAGCGTTTGGGTTAGAGCCCCAGAGACCCTACTCACTCCTCCTCTGCGGGGGCAAGGGTGCAGCGAGGTCAGGAGGGGCTTGTGGGTCATCTGTCTCAGTCCTGGGGTCCTCAGCACCTGTGAGCAGGTGCCCGCTGTTGGGGGGCAGGCCAGGTGACACTATCCACCCGACATTGTGCTACACTTACAATTGTTCATCCTCTCTTTTAATTTTCCCCATCAGGTGCGCAAATCTATTTCACTATCTCCCTCTGCACCTCATTTTGACGTATTTGTATGTGAATGGTGGATGACAGGTTCTTAACATTTTTGGGTTCACACAATGATGCTTTAAAATCTGATGAAAACTACTGGTTCCTTCCTCCCCAGGGAGGGAAAAGTACATACATAGTGCTCACCAAATCCCACAATCTCAGAGGATCAGTACCCTTGGGCCCCAGGTTAAGAACTCCTATTTGGATTGATCAAAGAATCGGGTGTCTGGAAAATGCTGAAACCACATAGGGTCAGTTAATATAGGTCTTCGCTTTTTTTTTTTTCCTTCCCTGTAACTGATATCTTGGTGTTTACCAGGTCGACCTTCATGTTAAAAACATCTATGCGGCCAAGTTCCTCTCCCCACCACTACCTGTAGGGTCTGGGTTGCCAGTGGGAGTCAGTTTTTCTTCTCTTTCCCTGACCAGGGGCTCCAGAAAGTGGGAAAAGCTTTGCTGGGGAAAACTGACCGTAGACTGGTCCAAGGTGGGACCAGCTGCTGGAAGGAAGTGAGACTTGGGCAGCCACCCAAGAAATAAAAAAAAGTACTGAAACTCCTGGAAAGGAAAGGCTATCTGGTGACCACCCCCTAGATAATGCTGTCTGTGAGCCAAGCAAATAGGGATTGGGCAGGAGAATGTTCTTTTGTGTCCCTTATTAATCTACTGACTCAGTTTCCTCAGAGACCCCAGCTCCTCATGGAGCTGAGGGCTTAACCAGGGTTAGAGGCTGGGGGTACTGAACTTGGGGTTAAGAGGGGGAGAACTTGCTCCCAAATTTGTGTAAGTTTGTTGGTAGGAGCCAAACATATCAGGTAGCCCCTGACCTCCTGGGAGACCTCCTTGTTTCACCCAGCATGTGTGTTGTTGTGACTTCTTTAGACTCTTCGTCCACAACCTAGTATCAGTTTTCTGGCCTTCTCCCCATTCCTGTGACCTGACCAAGCTAGAGCACCCTGAAAAAAGTCAGTTCTCATTGGAGCCTGGAAAGTAAACAAACTTCTTCTTCCAGGACTATGCTCAGACAAATTGAGGGAACAGGAAATTGTCTCGCTTTCTTGCAACCCTCCCAACACACACATACCCCACAAATGCAGCCCCTCCTGGTTCATCCCCAATTGCCTACACATTTCAAGCAAATGTGCCTTGAGGAAGGAAACACCCCAACCCATTGCTAGTTGCCTCTCACTGGGCTGACACAAGCACCATCTACCAGCCCCCACAGTTCTGGGATCTAACAGGAAGCCAATGGCTGACTAATAGTATTCAGACCCCTGCCTGAAAATAAAAAGAAAAAATAAACAATTTTCTGCTTGGGACAACTTAAACCGAAGAGTTCAGGCTGTGAACACCTGACCTAAATGCTTCTAATCAGAGCAGAAGAAATATATGCCCATTTGTTCCCTACTTTACTAATTAAAAAAAAAGCTAATCGGTGTTCTCAGGAACTTCCGACTGAGGGTCAGGAGCCTCTAGCCATCTCTTCCCCCTTTCTCAATTCCCTATGCCCCACCCCTCCCCCCGACAAGGCCATCCCCACCGCGGAGTTGGCCTCTTTCAGACAGACAATGGGAGGGGGCTGCCCTCAGACCATCTGGCCCCGCCCCTGCACCAGAACTTTGGCCCTGGAAAGGCAGTGCTGTCATTGGCCGGAAGTTCTTGCCCAGCAGGGTCTTCCCCCTTCCCGGACCCCTGGACTAGTTTCTGGGAGCAGAGACCTCTTACAGGCTGCATGTCAGCACTGCTAACTGGTGGAGTGCAGCTCCCGCTGGAGCCCCAGAGCTTAGCCCAGTGCTGGGCACACAGAAGGCACTCAGATGTTTCCAGAATGTGACATAAGAGTTCCCATCAGGCAAAGGTCTAATGCTTAGTTTGTGGAGTCTCTGAGGCTGATGCGTGGAGAACTTCAGGGCCTCCTGACACCCAGGAGATAAGCAAGCCCTGTTTTTTTCTGAATTATTTCTCAGATGTTCTGCTTTAATTCAGGCTTTCTGGGGACCCTATTTCTTTTGTATCTGTTCTCTAAGGCAAGATCCTGCTCACTCCAGCAAAGGGCAAAGGCTCATTGAGAAGCTGAATGAGAATATGCCACCACTCCCCAGAGCTTTCCCCCATCAGATCCAGATACTTCAGGCTAAAGGGAGTTTGAACCTGAAATGAGCCAGATAATTGCCCCAATTCTCTGTTCCTTATTGAAGAGGTAGTTACAGGCCAAGGGGTTCAAGGGGCCTCACTTTTATGGACATTGCTCTAAGTCAAAAGAATACATTATACATATACAGGCTGAGAACATACCCTTCAACCTAGACTAGTTCTGAGAACAAAGCAGGCTTCCTCCTCCCCCCTTCCCTCCTCCTCCCCCTCCCCCCCTCCTCTTCCTTGTTATTAATAGTTATTATTTACTAAATGCTCCCCGTTCACCTGGCATTGTAGGCATTGCGCTAAATCCTAGACACATGGTCCATTAATTAATCCTCACAACAACCCGAAGAGTTAAGACACCCAGATTTTGCAGCTGCAGAGACTGAGTTATTCCCCCTCCCATAAAGCCTGTGTGTGTGTGTGTGTGTGTGTGTGTAATAACGTTGATGGGATACCGACAGATCTGAACGTTCAAGTGGTATGATGCGGATGGAAATAAAGAAAAATTGACAATGAGAAGATCTTAAAGTTTTTGAAATATGGAATGTCTTAATAGAAAGCAGATAGTTTCTCCTGCCCTAAAGTGAACAAAGAAGTGATGCAATTAACTGGCTAATTCCCAGCCCCAAATGCTTTCCCTGGAAATGGGCGGATAATGAGGCCGACAGTATGTTCACAGTTGAATTCGCCTGATGTTGCTCCATTTCTCCCCCTAACTTTGGCGAATCGATTGGGCCATCACAGTGAGACGCACAGACGCCTCCCGGACGCTCACATACTCGCACGCGCGCGCGCGCACACACACAAGACTGCTGACACACACAGACCCGAATTTATCCTGCCTCTAGAGTCTTTTACAATTCAGCCTCGGGAATGAAAATCGGGTTTGGCGCGGAGTAATGTGCCCGAGGCCGGCTAGGGCGCAGATGCTCCAGATGTGCTCCCGGTAATTAGGCGTCCACGAGAGCCCCTGCCCGGCGGGGAAGGCGCGTCTCCCGGGGCCGCGGACCTGGGCCGGCGCTGCGCCCCTAGCCTGCCACGCGGTGGGCGCGTGCCCTTTGCTGCCCCCCCTCCCCCCCGGCAGCCCCCTCGCCCCTCTAGTTCCTTTCCTTTCCCTTCCCTCCGGGGAGTCTCAGGGACCTGTGTCCTAAGAGTAACTTTGGAGAGACGTCTCCCAGAAGGCCCCGAAGTATAAAATGGCATCTCTGCCTTGACACAAGAAGAGGGCCCCCGGTTTCTCCTACCCCGTGCTTCTCAGGTTTAGGGCGTCTCTGAGCTTAGACTCAGAGGGACTGGGTCCCGAACAAGGCTTCTTTTTCCCATCTGTAATTTGGCTTCCTTTCCCTGTAATTGGACAGGCCATTTGAACCAAGAAGAGTGACCCGACTGTCTGCCCTTAAAGGCCTTTCTCCTTTGGGTTTATGGGGCAGTGGTGTATGTATTCAACACTTTCTCTTAGTCATCAGGGCCTCTGACAAAGTGTTCAAACCTCACAATATCCCAGTCCAGTAGGGTCGTTTTTCGTCCGTGTCTTCGAGGGCCTAAGGCACTTGCCCTCCATCAGGCACGTCTAGGGAGGTCATAAACATGGAGGGAACCACCCTTGTCTTGGCTCCCAATCCTAGCTGAGATGTCCCTATATCCGCTTCCAATTCCCGTGTGCTCTCCCCCCTCCCACGTCTTACATCTAGAAACCCCCAAACTTCCAACATAGACAACACCCTAAGGCTGCCTTTCTGGAAATGGGTTTTGCTTCCGAGAAAGACATTGTTGCTGGGGCCGTCCTGATGTCAGAACGTTCCATCCGGAGTACAGGGCGTGCCCTCTAGCCGTGCCTCACCATTTTCATAGTTGCTGTGATCTTGGGCTAACCGCTTCTTCAGGCCTCAGTGTCTTCGTTTGCAAGTTGGGAGGAGGGGTTAAGGATTCTGGCCCTGCCCTTGAGCAGGCCCCTGGGGAGATCAAAGGAGATGGGGCTGTGGAAGGCTCCCTAGAGTCGGGAATGAGGGTAGGGGGCGGGGAGCGGATGGAGCCGTGATTAGCGGCCGATTCCTTTCCCAGCCCTCACTGGTTTCATCGTGTTTCTCTTGCTTGGCAGAGGGCGCCAAAGGCGACGCGCCTGTGGCCAGCTCCCGGCCAAGCCCAGTGCGTCTGCGTCTGCGGGGACCGGCCCCTTCACCACGGGACCCAGAGCGGCGCGAGGACTCAACGCCAGGGCGCCGCCTAGAGGTCGGCCGCGGCCTCAGCCTCACCCGCCAGCCTCGGCAGAGCGGCTTCCCCAGCGGCCGCCAGAAATCAGCGGACAAAAAAATCCAGCCTGAGTCTCAGGGATGCGGCTTCCGGCACCTTGGACTACTCCGAAACCCACCCCTCCAACGTACTGAACCGTAGGAAGGGAGACGAAAGAAGACGGCCCAGAAATATTTATTTTCCTTGTGACTCTAAATGGAAGGGGATCTCAATTTCGGTTTCTTTGAGGATCCTGAGTTCTGCATCTGTGTCTATACCTGCCTCCTCTCACCATCCAATGCCCAGACCCCTCCAGTTATGCTAGAACTCTGCTTTATCTTCGAGGAGGCCCGAGAGTAGGGAAAAGTTGCCCCTAAATCTTACAGCGTGGTGATCTACATTTTCAATTTTCTGGATAATTTGGAGATCAACGTGCTTTGGGGAGAGCACTCAGAAAACACCAGAGGGTGAAAAGATACATTGCCTAAATGGCCTTTACTCACTGAGTGACCATTAGCTCAACTAGAGTCTGAATGGCATTTAGGAGGTGCCTGGAGGTTGGCACCAGTGCCCCTGTTGGTGGGTGTCTGTGTTGGGTATCGAAAGTTGACTCCTTTGGGACCAGGCAACCGTGGAATGAGAAGGCAGGCTGGCATCTAGGGGAAGGCATTGGAGGTCTCCGTTCAGCCCCATGCAGAGAGTTTTATTTTTTAAACTGGGATCCATGGCCTGGGTTCTGGGAATGGGATGGGAGTAGGGGGAAGCTACAAAGCCCTTGAAAAGCGTATGCACAATTTGTGTGTGCAGAGATCCATCTGTGGATTTCATCAGAGATCCATCTTTTCAGATTTCCCAGAGTCTAAGACTCTAAAATGATTCAATCCCCTTTTCTCGGTCCAGGGAATCATGGAACCCAGGTCAGCAATGGGCAGGGAACCAGCACACAGAACTGCAGGCTTCTAGAATGGGGCAGGGTGTGGGTAGTAACAGTCTTGAATGGTGTGGAAACTGCTGTCCCCTCAGTCCGGCCCTCCGCCCATCACTAACAGCTCCCAGAGGCAAATCCTGGTCAGAGGGGTGACTCCCAGTAGCTGCCATCGCAATATTTTAAATAAAAATATAGCATGGTAAAGAGTGAAATGAGGGAGTTTGGGCACGTAATAAGGGGGGAGTTGGAGGTGCCTCTTCAGGCATATCCTAGAATATGAATATCGGGATGGAAACAAGCTACTTCCGCCCCTCCAGCTGTTAATGAGCTCCCCCCTTCCTCCTTCTGGGTGCAAGGAAGGAGCCAGAGGGCACTGCTCCCATCCCCCACTGGCTGGGGCAGAGTGGGACTGCCTTTCAAAAAATTTGTGAACCACAGACCATGGTATTCTCCCTGCCCATTCCATTTTTATAACTTTATTTTTAAATTTTTCTTTTTCTTTCTTTCTTTTTAAAGTAACCCTATGCCCAATGTGGGGCCCAAACTCACAACCCTGAGCTCAAGAGCAACATGCTATACGGACTGAGCCAACCAGGTACCCCCATTTTTTTTTATCACTTTAAAAAAGAAGTCCCCGGCAGTGTTGTGGGGCCTTTTCTTGGAAGGAAGGTTGGGCGTGGAGCTGGCGGGCCGCAGGGCCGCACCTGTGTGTGTCTGTGGGAAGGAGGGCGGTCAGTGCGCCAACCCCCCACCTGCGTCTGCAGCTGCGCCTCAGTCCTGCGCCCCAACCTTGATTGAACCCGAGTTCATCTTAGCCCTCCAGCTTCTCTTAGACCTGAATCCTTGGATTTTTTTTGTGTGTGTGTGTGTGAATAACCGTGAGGCATGATCAAAATTCCTTTGCTCTCCCGCCCACAAGTGCACCTAACCAGCCCCTCCAGCAAAGTGAGCAGGAAATCAACAACTTCACTCTCAGTTATCTGGAGCCCACAGCGAAAAAGGGATTTTCCTTGGTTTTGATTCACAACGGCCTGAGAGCGATTCCAAATTTGGATTCCACAAAGTTTGGTAAAACAAAAACAAAAAACAAAACAAAACAAAGCAAGAACAGAAACAACAAAAAAAGAGCAACAACAACAAACGGTCCAGAGCAGAAGAAAACTCTGGAGAGGGCCCTGGAGGTGCGGGTAGTGGTTGTTTGTGCTTGACTTGGAGGCTTTGAAGGAGCCGGACGGAAGCCGGTGGCAGAGCCCGGCAGAGACCAGTCTGGACGCTTCTCAGCGGTGGCCGTCACCTCCACTCCGGCCGGGACCAGCCTCTCGGTTTCTCCTCTGGGAACCCCTGCTCCGCTCAGCCCCTTCAGGCCTTCTGGCCCTTTCTCTCCTTCAAGCAAGTATCTGGCCATACCGGGGTGGGGCAGGGCCAAGGTCGGGCAGCTAGAGAGGAAAAAAGAAAAAGAAAAAGAAAAAAAAAAAAAAGACCAAGCCAAAAAAAAAAAAAAAAACCCCAAAAACAAAAAACCCGCTTTCAGCGGAAAGATGCGCAGACCGGAGGCCACAGGGCGTAGCGGGCAGAGCCTGGGCTGCAGCGAGGAAGGTCGGGGCGTCTAACTCCGCGGGGGCGAAGAACCAGGGCAGCTGAGCCCAGGCTGCGCGTGGGGCTCGGTGCAGCGTCGGCCCAGGCGGTGGCTTCCAAGTCGTGGCCGCCGCCCGGGCGACTGGGGCGGGAGAAGAGGCCCCGGCGGCGGGCGCGGCCGAGGCAAAGTCCCGGGGGCCGGCGGCCGAGGCTGCTTCTCTCCACGCGGACACAGTCCGCTCGGGCGAAAGAAAGGGGCCGAGGCGGCTGCTTCTGCGGCTCGTAAATTTGTTTCCCCTTCCTTTTAACCCGCCCCCCGGCCGTGTTTCTTTTCAGGACATGAGGGGATGTAAACCATTTGAAGTTCATCAACACGGCGAAGTTTTATTGTATTTCCGGTCCCCAAGATTTATACCCGGGAGGGGGAGCGGGGGGCCAGGCAGACTCCCTCGCTCCCTCGGACTTCCCCGCCGGACACGTGGCCACAGGGACCCTCGCCTCCGGGGCCAGGGAGGG
>LNAC01000091.1:3553790-3567167 GCA_002007465.1 Ailurus styani
CACCCACCCACCCAGTTGCGGGCAATCCCTGCATTTGTTTCTCGTTGGGTAACGGGGTGGGGGGTGACAACACGGATCGCTCGGAGGTTATTTATTTGCCCTGCCCCTCAATCCCTTCCTCCCCAAATCTCGCCTGCAAGCTGCCTCCAGCCCAAGGGGGTCGACAGCGGCCCTTGAGCCCCCAGCCCCAATCCACGGGGCTTGGCTTTCCCATTCATTATTGATCATATTTTATAAATCTAACGCCACACAATTTTTTCCACATTACCGGGAGCCGTGGGGAGGCTGCCCGGCCATTGGCGGAGGGGACGTCACGTGGGTGGGGTCACGTGGTCCGGAGAGGAAAAAGGGGGTCCTTTTTGGTGTAAATCTGGACTCTAATTCTGTAATATATCAAGGAATCTCGTAAAACCGACACTAAAACGTCCCTGCCTACAAATCATCCGGCCAAATTATGAGTTCATTGTATTATGCGAATGCTTTATTTTCTAAATATCCAGCCGCAAGTTCGGTTTTCGCTACCGGAGCCTTCCCTGAACAAACTTCTTGTGCGTTTGCTTCCAACCCCCAGCGCCCGGGCTATGGAGCGGGTTCGGGCGCTTCCTTCGCCGCCTCGATGCAGGGCTTGTACCCCGGCGGGGGGGGCATGGCGGGCCAGAGTGCTGCCGGCGTCTACGCGGCCGGCTACGGGCTCGAGCCGAGTTCCTTCAACATGCACTGCGCGCCCTTTGAGCAGAACCTCTCCGGGGTGTGTCCCGGCGACTCCGCCAAGGCGGCGGGCGCCAAGGAGCAGAGGGACTCGGACTTGGCGGCCGAGAGTAACTTCCGGATCTACCCCTGGATGCGAAGCTCAGGTAACGCCGCGCACCGAGCCATCCCGAGCCGCAGCGGCCCGAGCACATTCCCCGGAAGGCGCCCCCTTCCCGGCCAAGTGCTCCTTTCCGCGTCCAGAGTGCTCCCGGTGGGAGGTCGGCCCCGGGGACGCGGCAGCCCCTCGGCCGCAACCCGGCGCGCCGCCCCCACCCCCATTTTTGTGCTCGGTGCTCTCAGGCTCCTTCTGCTCCCTCGGCGGATCTCTCTCCGCCGACGCCGTGGCGCTCCGAGCCCCCCGCCCGCCCCCCACCTTTCCTCCTGGCCTTTTAGCTTTAAATATTTATCAGCCGCGCCGGCACGGGCTGGAGACGAGGCCGTTTGTCTTGTGGAGGAAGGCTGGGGTTTGCAGAGAATAGCCATTAGGGTCTCCCCCCTCCCTTCTCCCTTCCCCCGCCGGGGATCTCAGCTCTGGGTGTGTCCCCCAGCCCCAGCTCGGAGGTCTGGGGGAGGGGGCCCGCGGCGCACAGCAATTCTCCCCTCCCCCTTCCTTCCCAGCCAACCCCGCTCCCCCATTATTCCCTTCTGGACAATTAGAGGTGGGCTCTAGAGGCTTGGCGGGAGGAGGGGGTATGGGAAGAGATGAAGATCGAGCCAGGGACGCAGAGCCAGAGAGGCAGGTGGAGAGAGGGGGGCTGAGGCCAAGAGAGATGAGGCTCCTGACCCCCCAGTGAACTTGGGAAGGGGGAAAGCAGAACTAGAGAAAGGGTCAGAAGCCTCATAGGAGTACAGCTGGCTTCCTCAGGTGCCCTTCCTAGGGCTCCTAGGTGCCCCCTGGAGAACTGGCCAGCAAGTTTGCAGGTATCATTCCAGAAGGGTGACTGTCCTCTTAGGGGAGGGCCTAGGACTCCATGGGAGCCAAATCACGAGTTAGAGAGTGCAGGCCACTGAGCCAGGGGCTGCAGAAGCCCCAAGAGACCCAGGCTCTGAGGGGTCTCCTGATCAGCCCGAGCCAGACATCTTTCTTCACGCTGCCCTGGACTCAGGGGCCAACCCCAAGGTTCAGGAGGCCCAAGACTTGTGGTCTGAGGCTCCCCAGTCCAGTCAGAAGGAGCCCAGCTCTTAGACCATCAGTATTGGTGGTCACGGTCCCCATTACCTGCTCCATAATTCAACTGCCTTTCCAGTTGATTTATCAAAGCCCAAATTTTTCTGCTCGTAAACATTGCAGCTTGGCTTTTATCTGACCTGAAACTAGGGCCCCTAGGCCCTCCTCCCGTGTCTACTTCCCGGGAGAGCTGGCACCAGCGCCTCCCCCAGTACAAGCTCCCCCAAGGCTCCTCAGGCTTTTGGCCTAACCTGGGAAGGTCACCTCTGCCCTTCAGCCCCCCGCTCCCCCAGATACTTCATGTTCCACCCCAAACCTGGCTGCTGTCTCTCCTGTGCCTTCCTGGGGGCCCAGAGATTGATTTGCAAACTGGGTTGTCTGGGCAGGTGGGCAGGCCGGACAGCCTGTCCCTGTCTGAACCTGAGCCACTCACTGGAAAAGAGTCATCAGGGGGCTCCTGCTCCACAGTCCAAGAAAATCTGCAAATTCTTAATTCCTCCTCCGTCCTCAGCAGGCTCTGTGTGTGTGTGTGTGTGTGGCTGGGTCTGTGAGCCTCTTTGTTTCCTTTTCTTTTTGGGAAAAGCACTGAGGCCAGACCTAGAGCCCCTCTCCACCTGCATGGTTTCCATTGCCTCTTACCTAAAGATCATCAGAGTCCGTTTCCAAAAGGGGAGTTTTAGGGTACCTGGTCCCAGGGGAGATGGGAAGATTTACCTTCCTTCATCCCACGTAACACCCCTCAGGTGCAGGGCCTTCAAGAGCTAGCCGGTGGTTAAATCTTGGGTTCAGAAGCCCTGGGCTGGCAAATAGGGACGTTTGCCTCAGGAGGCCTCTAGAAACACCTGCACATTGAGGGAGGAGGGAAGGCACACGCTGAGGGGTATGGGAAGTAAGAATTTGGTTCAGTGGGGAAATGGGCCCTTCCACCCACGGACCCCAAACCTAAGGGTCTGTGAGGGAGATGGACACTCTCGTGGCTTTTCTCACACGCACTGATTATTCTCCTTTAAATACTGTGCGCAGGGACTGACCGAAAGCGAGGCCGCCAGACCTACACCCGCTACCAGACGCTGGAGCTGGAGAAGGAGTTTCACTACAATCGCTACCTGACCCGGCGGCGGCGCATCGAGATCGCGCACGCGCTCTGCCTCACCGAACGACAGATCAAGATCTGGTTCCAGAACCGGCGCATGAAATGGAAAAAGGAGAACAAGACGGCGGGCCCTGGGGCCCCAGGCCAGGACAAGACCGAGGTGGAGGAGGACGAGGAAGAGTGAGGGCCGGAGAAAGGGCAAAGGAAGAGAGCCAGAAAGGGAGAGAGAGGGTTGAAGCCCGGCTCTGAGAACTGAACCAGGAAACGCCAATTAAATAGGGAGCGGGAAACTATTTAAGCAGTGGAAAGCAGTTTAAAATTTTTAAAGGAGAGACGGTGAAATTTTGGTTTCTTAACACTGAAAAAAAAAACACAAAACCCCACCATACTACCTATAGAAAAGTCTGGCGGGTTTGTTTTGTACGCTGTGGGAAGAACATCACCTACCTGTTCTCTAGATTTTCTGCCTCCCCTTTTCTATGTCGCTATTGTAAGGTCTTTGTAAAATCTCGCTGTTTTGTAAGCCTCTTTCTTTGATGCTGTCTTTGTGGTCTGTGGGTCTGGACTAATGTGTGTGGTTCCCTGTCCTCCTGAGCCCCCCGCCTTCCCAGTAGTGGCACTGAAGGGGCCTTAGGGAGCCCCGTGGACCCACCGACTAGCTCAAGTGTCCCCTCTGTGCCCCGGGCCTACCCCATGCTCCTCGCTCCCGCCAGCCCCTGTGATCCTGTTTACATTGTATGTGTACCTGAAGGAGAAATAAAACACAATTTAAAAATGAACAGATGACCTATTTTCTCTGTTTCCCTAAAGCTGGGGCGGGAGCCCAGGGCCAGCCATGCATCCCAGAGTCCCTTGGCTCCAAGTTCTGCTGCTCGGCATTCCTTTCCCTGCCGGGGTCTGCTCTTTTTCCTGGTGCTCCTGGCTCTGGGGGCTGCCCAGAGCAAACCCCCCATAGGACACACACACCTCCCTTTACATTCTTTTACACATACTGACACACACAAATGCACAAATCACACCTATTTCCAGGCTGACATCACACATAAATAAATCTATACATTGTCACTTCCAGTCACAAATAAACACCCCATATTCCTATGTCCATAAATAAACATACATGCATTCATTCACCCTCCCCAACTGTACACTGGAACGCATGCATTCATGTTCACACACACTCACAAGTAAACACACATTCAAACTCACTCACAGAGACATTTATACATACCAATGTGCATCACACATTGGCTTATAAACACAGATCCCCATTTGCCCCCAAGTCAACACATCCATGAGCCCACAGGCTCAGCCACACCCATTCACAAAACAAAACCCCCACCGTTCCGCAAGCTCTGCCTCATCCAGGCCTTCAAACCAGGCTGCGGCTTGCTGGTACGGCTGGGGCACAAATACGGAGCTGAAGTCCACAGGGCTAGGCCCCATAGGAAGGAAAAGTGGAAGGAAAGGGAAGATGACCACCCAAATCCACTCCCGCTTCTTGGGCGGCTTTGGGCAGAAGCCAGGCCGGCGAGCAGACGCTCCCCGCCGGCCCAAAGAGGCCTCCAACCCAGGGCGCTCCCGGCTTCCGCTCCCTCGAGCAAGCATTTTCCGCAAGACCTATTCGGTTATTTTATTTCGACTTAGTTTACTTTCACTTATCTCATTCTAGATTAACAGAGCGATCCAAATACAATTTTTAAATTGGAGGAGGGTTGTGGATGACCCCTGAGAACGGGATCCCGAGCGGGGTAAGGTTACCCGGCTGGTGTGGCCGCATCCCCGGCCGTTGTGAGCCCGGCCGCGCCCGGCGCCAAGCTCCGCCGGCTTCCTCCGCGCCTTGCTGCCCGCGGTCTGCGCTGCCGGCGACCTGGAATCTTCTCCCGAGGGCAAAGAAAGAGAGAAAAAGGAGAAAACATCTTGGGGGGGATGTTATTTCGTTTCCTGCATTTGGGCGCTGGTAGGTCAATTCAAAAATGCCGGAATATATTTTTTTTTCTCCCAAACACTCCTTGATTGAGGAACATAAACCTGGAGGAAGGCGCCTACGCACCTAGACCTGTGGAGCTGGTTTTTAGAATTTATTCGATTATAAACCTTGAATTATTTAAATGCAAAGAACAGGTTTGGGGACAGAAAAGGGGGAAGCAGGTTGGAATAGAAGCGCGTTTTAGGGGAATCTCTTGAATTCGAAATTGTAAGTAAAAGTCCCTGAACCAGCAGTTTCCCCCATTAATGACCGCAGAACCCCCAGGAGAGCACAGGGAGCTGTCATTGGGAACCTGGGCATGTGGGCATTTGGGCAGGAGAAGCAGGGACCTGGCCTCACCCTCTTCCAAATTGCGGGGTGCAGAGGCGAGAATGTGGTAGCTAGATTGTCCACCTTGGCCTCTCTCAGGGCCGCCTTTCTTCTCCAGGCAAAAACTAGGCCCTAGGGGATCTAGGGCCCCCACACCTGCAATGCTACAAGCCTCACAGGTGGGGGTCCCGCCATCTAGAGGGCTGGGAATAAAGGGAGCACCCAGAGGGGGAGAGGGGGCACTGAAGCCTTCATTTTGCCCTGATGCAAGTGGCGATTTTGGATACCCGCTGTTACTCCCGACTCACCCCAAAACTGCCTTAGAATAGTCCCTGTGTGGAGGATTTGGGGTGAATTCTTACTAGAAGAGGGGGGCAGAGCTCCTGCGAGAATAGGGAGGTTCTGGAAAGAATCCCCTTCCCAGATGGACCCTGTGGCTCCTCCGCCTGATTCCCTGCACGCCAAATCTCACCACTTCTCAGATTGGGGTTTCCCCAAATAGCGAGAAGGAGAAGAAAAGAAGATGGCGACCGAGAAAAGGGTTGCTGGTGGAGCAGCCATGAAGAAATGCAATAAATTCCTTGTTGTTTTATGAAAATTTACAACTTTGTGATAGAAGTTTATGAGTGGTTGAATCCAGCGATTGGCCGGCGCCGGTCATGTGGCCGGGCGATCGTGAACATGAACTTTTTATCATTTCCCTGGTGGTTATAATGCAGCATTCTTTTGGACACCACACCTAGGTCGGAGCACTGTCGTCCTTCAGGGCTCCAGCCTCTTGATATTTTTATACTTCACTATCAGCTCGATAAAGCAAAAGAGAGAGAGGAAGAGAGAGGGACAGGAAAGGAGAGGGAGAGGGGAGAGAGAGAGAGAGAGAGAGAGAGGAGAGAGGGAGGGAGAAGGAGGGGTGGGAATTACACAAAAGAGAGAACCAAAAATAATTTTTAATTTCTAAGTTGATTTGCTTGCTGATCTGGGATTTTAGTCATCATGGAGGGTAAATGGACAATCTGCCCAGGACTGCAGCCTGATACCATTTTTCAAAGCCAGAACTTACTCCATTTTCTATGCAAATACCAGAAAAGCGAAACACCCTCTCTCCCAAGTCAGAGAAGGGGAAGCGACGGCTCTCAGGTTGGGACAATATTATCTGGAAGATGAAGAAGAAACAGAACGCTTTCCCCCCCTTCCTCCTCACCTCTTTCAATCGGAGGAAAGAAATCCCAAGGTCTACAAAGGTAAGGGAGATTCTACAATTCTCTTCTTATTCTTTTGCACCGATTTTGTAGGGGGTGGGGCTTAGGTTTGTCTTCCTCTCACCCCCACCCCAAGACGGGGCTGAACCCCATCTCTGGGCGCTGCAGGCAGAGGCTTCCCAGGAAATTCGGTGGCCAAGGGGGGGGGTGGCTGCTTCCTGGAGGGGGAGCCAAGGCAGGGAAGATGGGAGGAGGAACCGAAAGGGGCCACGGAGGCGAGCCCTAAGTCTCCTTTTTAAGCCGGGAGATGAGGCTCAAGTGAGGGGCTGCGAAAGAGAGGATAGGGGTGTCTAGGCTGCAGGGCGCCCCAGAAGCGAGTTGCTACGGCCCCTGTGGGTGTGCGCCCCCTCCTCCTCCCACCCTCCCTCCCTTGTTCCGGCCTCCCCCTGTTGCCCCCGCGCAGTTCTCTTGCCCGGTGTGGGTATCAAAGGCGGTTTCCCGGTGGCATTGGCACAAGGGGCGGTGGCGGTGAGGGACGTCCTGGTCTCTGGAGGGCCTGGAGTCTCCGCAGAGGCCCGCGAGGGCGAGGAGGCGGCGGCTGGAGGAACAAGAGAGAGAACAATTCACAGAGAAATGCTCATTATCTCCCTTCGGAGACGTTTCTGAAAGTAAAGGGCTGTGGGTGGAGGCACCCCAATGGAGGGAGACCCCCCTCCCCCCGGGAAGCCAGCCCGAGAATGCCCAGGTCTCTCGCCACTCCCGCAGGAGGGAGCCTCGCTCTGCAGGGAGGCAGTTTTGTGGTTTTTTAATGCGGTAGGTTACAGCGTGTTGGTTTCTGTGCAGTATTGATTCTATTACTTGTGTTTTATTGGTATGGGCGTGTGGATTTCATGGAGAAAATCGCCATGTGTGTGTCTGAAGTGGAAACGTTTCAAACTTTCCTGGATCCGAACATGTTGATTGTGGAGAAGCTGTTGAGTGTGTTGTGGTGTTTTAAGCTCGTAAACAAAAAACAAAAACAAAACAAAAAAAGAGAGAGAGAAAGAGAGAGATTAAGAGAGGGACAGAGGGACAGAAGAAGAAAATGAAAAGAGAACCCAGTTAGGGGAACCTGATGGTGTCCGGGCCGGGAGAGCTGCCTGGCGCTGAGCTCAGACAGCTAGTCCTGTCCCTCAGGCGCCAGATTTCATTCTCCAGCCAGGCCTCCTGGGGGTGAGGAGGGGGGGGAGAAGCACCGTTGGGCGGGAGACCGAAATTCCTAAAGTTGCTGGTGGGGTGGAAGAAGGGGAAAGAACCTAAAAACTGAGAGAGGGGGCTTCTGGGGAAGCTGCCAGCGGAGAGATAAGTGGCTTTGGGCGGAGGGCAGGAGAGACTGTGATTTAGTTTGATTTGTACAAATAGGTGATTGCTTTTCTCTTTTTGAAGACCAAATGCAGAGCGTTCGGCCTCGGGCCTCTGGTTGCCCAGGGACTGCAGGGGATGGGGGTGGGTAGGGGAATATTGGCTCTCTCGAGCCTGGGCTGGGAGAGAGGGATGCAGGCCACTTGTGGCGTGGGAAGGGGGCCCCTGGAGGCGCAGGTAGATGCCCGGAAAGCAGGCCCGGACTGGGTGCCTGCAGGGACCCCTGGGCTGCGCCGCGACAGAAGTTCTCGGCCAGCACCCACGGCACTTGGGGCCTCTTCTCAAAGGAAAAATTCCCCAAACCCATCCAGACTAAAGGTCTTTTTCTCCTGTAGTCTTGGCGGGGTATAAATCATCCCTTAGACAGTTTGCTCTGACCCAAATTATGCGGTTTGCTGCCATCTACCGTCCGTTCGGAGACATGCGGCTTCGGCGCCGCGAGCCCGGCGACACCTCCTGAACCGTGCCCGACGCCTGGAGCTCCCGCTGCTCAGGTTCGGCGGGTTTGGGGGGCACGTCGGCCCAGATTGTCGCTTTCCTCTGGATCGTGGTACCCGCCCGTCCGCGTGTGGATTAGGGAACAAGTGTGCCCTCCCCCTCGCCCGCCCTATCCCGGCTCCAAACCCAGCAGCCCCGGGTGGGAAAGCGGCTTTTTCTAGGTCATATTAAAAAAAAGACTAATGCTGCATCGCGCGGTCAGGGGGCCCTGAACCGAAGGGTCGGGGGATCAGAGTCGCGAGCCCTCACCCGCCTAACCCCTCCAAGGCTCAAGAGGGGATCATCCGGGCTGCTCGGGAGATGCGAGGCCAAGGCTGTTCAAGGTTTATTTGGTTTTCTTTTGGGCCAAGGGAGGGGGCCAGCAGGGGAGGCGCCGGCCCCCGCAGTTCCACTCGGCTGTCAAAAGACAAACCCGGGTCTGTGTTCTCCCGGTTGGCTGGTGGGTCTTGCCAGTTGCTTGGCGGGTGAATCCGTGGTGAAGGAATTGAGCCGAAATTTTCTGGAAACTGCAAGTGAGTTGGTGTCTGCAAGTGAGTGTGGGCCCCCTCCCCCATTCTCGATCGTTTCAAGCAAAATCGACATAAATATACTTGGGGGGAAAAACTGGGAGTGGGAGTGGGGATCAATCATTAAGGAACTAAACCATTGTGATTTCCGTTCCTGCCAGACCCCTCACACCCGCTTAACCCGATCGTTTTCCCAGAAGGGGGTGGCGAGAGCAGGGGTACGCGCCTCTGCTGCCGCGTTTGAATATTGGCTCCTGTCTCACGGGTTACTGATTAGCTCAGGCTTTCAAGCCACAGGAGGAAGCTCTGGCTGCTGCTTTCAAGGTGCTGTGGCCCCGGTTCCTGGGCGGGGGGTCCAGGAAATTGCCTGTGGTGCCAGGCAGGCCGAGGTGTTACTAGGGTCTGGCCCAGAGCTGGAGGAGCTGCCGAGGTCGAGGGGGCCCCCGCGGTGCTGGGGGGCGAACCCCGCCGCTGCGGTCCCCGCGTCTACGGTGCCTCTAGAGCCTGGACCACAGGAGCTGCCCTTTGCAGCTTTCTGGCAGCAAGAGTGACTTTCCCCGGCCAGAAGGCCGGGCCCAGTGCAGAGGCCCCCAGGGAGCCGCTGGAAAGTCTTGGGCCCCTCTTTCTGGTGGGCAGGCGGAAGGACAGGTAGGGAGGGAAGGCAGCTGATACAGCGGGTTGAAACACTGTGGCTCTTAGGTATGGGTGGACCTGGTTAGGGAGAAGAGGGAGGGAGCCCTGCGCCACCGTCAATCCCACCCCCCCCAAGATCAGAGCTGAAGATGTTCATTTGCATAATGGAAATGAGTTCTTTGTACCGCGCGTTGGACGGACCAATTTTAAGGCAATATCCCATGTAAAGAGCTCCCAAAGGTTGAAAACTCCCTCTGGGGACATTTATGTTCCCCAAATTCAGAGAATCACACAGTCTAGGGGAAGAATTGGGTCGAGATGTCTTAATTTGCTCCATCCCAGCCCGAGTTGGGAGTGAGGTGGGGCAAGATGTTCACAACGTAATGAGCTGGAGGTGGGGGGAGCTTTGAAGCTGAAAGGAAATGGGAAGCCTGGACAGTGTCTCAATCCCCTCTCTCCTCCATACCCATCCAGGCAAAAACCCCTCCCTAAGGTTACCGGTACGGGAGAATTTTACTCATGAGCTGAACACAACTTGGACATTTCCCTGGGAGATGAAAATGCGTGCGCGTCCACGGAAGCTCAGATTCACAGCACAGAATGTTACAATTATAAATTCTGCCTGTGGGGTTTCTGTGCAGTCCTTCTGCTGTGTCCCTCCAGACTCGGTACACATCTGTATCCACCTCTCTTCCTCAGTGAGGCCGGGGGAGACACCCCAGACGGGCAGACAGCTGTGCCTGCTGGGTATTTACGTATTCCCCCATGGAGACAGACAGACAGACAGACGGTGGTGGACCGAACCACAGACAAATTCGTAGAGATCTGGCTCCAGAAACCAGGCGGTCTCTGGCCGGGCCCTGCCCGTCTGCTCTTTCTCCCAAACAAACGGATCAGACGAATAAACGCTCATAAATACCTCTGGGCTTAGATAAGAGCGATGAGGCGCTATTTCCTTTCATGCTGGACTCCAGGCGCCCAGGCCCTGCCTTTGCGGCTCTATCTCACGACAGGCAACCTGCAGAGGTGAGGTTAATTTGGGGCTGTGACTCTAAGGATAAGGCGGTTACTTTTGTGCTGCTGTCACAGGGAAGTCTCTCTTCCTTATGGCATCCTACTTAGTCCAGATTCTACAGCAAAGCCCACACCATCCAGTTCTAGGAGGGGACACTGTGGCCAGGGAGGAGGCAGGACGGATGTGGTCCTAGGCCCAACACCAATTGCAAGGAGGAGGGAGGTTCATACAGGCACTCTCCTGACCTTGCTCCCCCAAGCTAAATGTTCCCCATTCCTCTCCAGGAGGGGGCCCAGTCACAGCTAGACTGGGGCACTTAGGATTCTTCATCATTAGGAGGCTCCAGTTTTCTTAAATTTTGATACCCTCCCCCCAGAGTTTGGCTAGGAGGTGGTTGGTGGGACCTGTGGGGATCGCCACTCAGCCATGAAGGTATAGCCTAGAAGTTGTCCTGAGTACAGGGAGCCTTGTAGGCCACTTTGCAACCAACCACGTTCCTGCCTTGGTCACCAGCCTCAGCCCTCTACCACTTCCCCTAGTGTCTTGTGCCATCTGCAGTAGACAGATCGGGGCCCCCCAAAAGGAGGCCAAAGAACAAGGCAGAGGAGAGTCAGCCTGGCCCCTTTATCATTAGATTTTTGTCACACATCCTGGCTCATTCCAGAACCCAGGTCTGAAGGTTATCACCCTTTACTGCCTGGCCTCCACGTGCATAGTTAGAATGTTGAACCCACATTGTGGTTCAGTCTTCCAGCCTGGCTTCGGTGCTCATTTTCCTTAGACAAGAGAGAGAGAGAGAGAGAGAGAGAGAGAGAGAGAGAGAGAGAGAAATGAACGGAGATGAGCACTCTTTCTCACACCTAAGCTTGGGCAGCAGCAAAGCTGGTGATACAAATATGAGACGTGGGAGGGACTGGAGAGATGCTGAGAGACAGACAGAGGGTGGTGAGCATCTGGAGGGGGATGCGGGCTGATAGTTGTAAGCTGCCTGCTGGGTCCCAGGAGGATCCGGACACCTCTTCCTCCTTAGAAGACTAAACCCAAACCGCATCTTGGGAAAGACTTAATTTTAAAAAGAACTGCCAGCTTCTAGAGGGACCTGGGAAAGGAGCAAGGGCCCCTCTCTTTCCGGTTGTCTTGGATTGCCTCAAACGTCAGGAGGTTTTGAGGACCTGGAATTGGAGGAGAAGCAATTTCTTCCCTGTGCTCAGATGTACTGAGACATCTTTGATTCCTAAGACTCTGTAGCTCAGGATAGTCTAATAATTGGGGGGGGGTAGAGGGTGGGGATTTGCAGGCAGGACAGGGATCAGACAACCTAGGCTGGGGGATGCCCCTCACTCCTCCTCCTCTCCCTCTCCCCCAATGGAAGAGAAGGCTAGTCCCTTTCCCTAGTGCCCCTGCCCGTGCCAAGAGCAAGCAGCACTTGCTCGAACCAGGCAGGCTGTCTTAGGCAGCAGAGGCAGCAGCAGTAACCTCCCAAGAAGCTCCCAGACGAGGAGGCTAACCTGGCCAGAGCCAGAGGGACAAGCTTGGGCTCAGACCTTCCTCCCATTTCCCAGCCTTCTGCGTCCTCGTCCTCGGGGCAGCAGGCTCCGGCCTGCCCTTCAGACCAGAAGAGCTGAGAAGAAGCGGGAATGAAAAAGGAGGCAGGGTAGACCTGAGAAATAGGAAAAACCAGTTTTCAAAACCCGGGGAGGGGAGTGTTTCTTCTTCTTCGCCTCTCCTTCTGAAAACGACGCTTAATAGTGAACTCTTCTCCCCATCTACCCACACAAATCCCTAGAAGCCAGCCTTTTCTTTTAGTTCCCTCCTCGCCACACGGAGAGGGACATTTAGGCACGCTTCCCTGGAGGGAAGGGGGCTCGAGCAACGCAGGGGTTAACTTTTCTGAAAACACAATTAACTTTTTCCTATCCTGCGTGGGGAGGGGAGGGATGTATTTATTTAATCACTGGGGGATGGGGTGGTCTCCATCCAAATGCTCCCTCCTCCCTCAAAGGCACAGACGCCTCTTTCGCAGATCTACGTAGGTGGAACAGGACGCGTTGTGTTGTCGGGGAGAGAGAGAGAGAGAAAGGAGAAGGAGAAGAAGGAGGGAAAAAAAAAAGGTTGATAGGTTCGTGTGCGGGTCCCTCGCGCGGGCTGTGCTCCTCCTGGGTGCTATTTGACAATTCCTGCCTCTGCCATTGGTCAGTGTTGGATCAGATGGTTGTATTTCCTTCTGGCCCTCACTGGCACCTCGCCATCCCCCCTCAGCTAAAACCCAATCTCAGATATACTACTAATAGGCGCGGCGCTCGGACTATAAAACACAACAAATCATAAACCCGGCGGAGCAGCAGCGGCCGAGCGCGCCTCCCCTCCCAATGAGTTCCTATTTCGTGAACTCCACCTTCCCCGTCACTCTGGCCAGCGGGCAGGAGTCCTTCCTGGGCCAGCTGCCGCTCTACTCGTCGGGCTATGCGGACCCGCTGAGGCACTACCCGGCGCCCTACGGGCCCGGGCCCGGCCAGGACAAGGGCTTCGCCGCTTCCTCCTACTACCCGCCCGCCGGCGGCGGCTACGGCCGGGCGGCGCCCTGCGACTACGGGCCGCCGCCGGCCTTCTACCGCGAGAAGGAGTCGGCCTGCGCGCTCTCGGGCGCCGAAGAGCCGCCCCGGTTCCACCCCGAGCCGCGGAAGTCCGACTGTGCGCAGGACAAGAGCGTGTTCGGCGAGGCCGAAGAGCAGAAGTGCTCCACTCCGGTCTACCCGTGGATGCAGCGGATGAATTCGTGCAACAGTGAGTGAGCCCTCCCGCGGCCGCCCCAACCCCC
>LNAC01000091.1:3567583-3587197 GCA_002007465.1 Ailurus styani
GGGGAGGGGGCAGGGGCCGCAGCCACTGGCCACTGGCGTGGCTCCCCCCCCCACCCCCCGCGCGCGCGCGCCCCCAGCCCCGGTCGGGTCCCCCACCCGAAGACGGTTCCATTAAAAACGGAGTGCGTCATGGGAAGGGGGGGGGCAGCGTGACGCTGGCGAGGGAGAGTGGAGTCTGTCCCGGACCGTGTTTCCCTGGGGGTTCGGGGCTGGGGAAAGAGGAGGCACCAGGAAAGGGGTGGTAGTCAGAGGAAGGAGGGAGGGAGAAGAAGGGGAAGAAAGGGAGAGGCAGCTGGCCGAGGGAGAGAGAGGGAGAAGCAGGCGCCTGGGTCTCAGGTTGGATTATTTGTCGGCCTTAAGTCCCAAATTGATGTCCATTAGCGGGACACGAAAGTGAGGAGCCGTTAATGCCGACTCCGGATCGATCCACGTCATTACGGATTAAGGGCTGGAATCTATCACAGGGTGGTGGGGGAGCCAGATAGATGGAAAGAAAAGATAAGGCCAGGAAGAGACACACCTGGCCAGTGCTTCCCCAGCCCCTCCCCCTAGGCTCAGGTGGGATTTTACACTCGCCTCCCATCCCCCACCAAGCGTCTAGACCAGAGGCACAGGCCTGGGAGACCTGGGGGGTGTCTGGAGGGGGCGCTGGAGGAGTGAGGAAGGGGGGGCAGGGAACTCGAAGAGTAGAGGGCATCCCGGGACAGGCCAGAGTCCCTGTTTGCGGGTCGAGTGGGGAAGGGGGCTCTTTCTGGCCCTGGTGACCCCAGGCCTCAGCATCTTCTCTCTGCGTAACAGGTTCCTCCTTTGGGCCCAGTGGCCGGCGCGGCCGCCAGACCTACACCCGCTACCAGACGCTGGAGCTGGAGAAGGAGTTTCACTACAATCGCTACCTGACCCGGCGGCGGCGCATCGAGATCGCGCACGCCCTGTGCCTGACCGAGAGGCAGATCAAGATCTGGTTCCAGAACCGGCGCATGAAGTGGAAAAAGGAAAGCAAACTGCTCAGCGCGTCTCAGCTCAGTGCCGAGGAGGAGGAAGAAAAGCCAGCCGAGTGAAGGCGCTGGAAAGGGAGGGGGACGCGCAGGGAGCGGCCTGTGGGGAGCCGAGGGCATCGGAGAGCCCGCAGAAGGCTCTGCGGGCGGGGAGCCCGGGGGACCTGCTCTCTAGCACGCGACGGGCGGGGCCCAGCGCTCTCCCGGACGCCCCCGCCCGCAGAGCTCTCACTGGGTGCTGGGAGGCCTTGCCACCTGAGCCCACCCAGCACCCCGAGCGCCCCCTCCATCCCTGCGGGACCCGCTTCAGCCCCATCAGGCTCCCCGGTGAGAACTGAGGACCGGACTCACTTGATGTTTCCTGGAAGCAGAGCAAAATGCTCTTGTCCGTGTCGCGTCTCATTTCGTCCATGTCCCCCGTGCACGGTTCAATGGTAGATTCGCAGCCCCCTCAGCGGGGGCCTTGAAGACTCCCTGACCCCAGACCTCTCTCCCACCCCCTCCCTAAAGCCACTGGAAGGAGCACATACTACCTAGAAGTAAGAAGAGGAGCCTCAGAAGAAAACAAAGTTCTATTTTATTAATTTTCTATGTGTTGTGTTTGTAGTCTTGTCTTAGCTCTGGACGTGAAATACTTCGGTAATAATATTAATATTATTAATAATGATAATAATAATAATAAAGATGTAAAAACTCGCCGCTCAGTCACCTCTGCGCCTCCCCTGCCACTCCCCCACCCCCGAGGCCACCCCAGCGTCCCAGAGCCGGAAACTCCGCAGCAAAGGCCGGAGCCCTGGTCAGCCCGGGTGGGCCCGACACGACTCGGAAGTTACAGTTGAGATAAAGGCTGGGGCGTCCCTCCCAGGCTCCGGCGCTGCGCCTCCCCAGGGCCGAGGCTCCCGACAGCCTCTCCTGGTGCAGACTTGGGGGACGGAGAAGGGCCATTTCCCTCTTATTCTCTAAGCTTTTCCTCGTTTGTCCGTGGCACGAGGGACGCCGAGGCCCCAGCCCGGAGCCCCTGCAGAGACAGTCAGGCGGGTGTCACGCCTCAGCAAGCGCCTTTCTGTCCTCACGCCGGTGAGGCCCGCAGCCTTTGGCCTGCCCACCTGGCCCGATCTCCGCTGGCTTTGGCCCTCGGCTCCTGGCCTGTGGCTCTGGAGATTCAGTCGGGGCCACCGGGTGTCTCTCTGCCTGCAGCCGAAGGCTCCAGGCGCCCCTTCGTGCCTCAACCCTGAGCTCAGCGACAAGTAGGGGAATTCAAAGCGGCCGGCGCGCACGGGGCGAAGGGTACGACTTTCCCCTGCTCCTTGGAGACCTGAGGGCAGGAGGCCAGGTGATGGGACGGTTTGGTCTCATCCCCTCAACCAAAAACCGACCCATTGTCTCCCCACCCCCGACCTCACCCAGGCGGCAAGCTGCGGACACTGTTTTCCTTTCTTCCTCCTCCCTCTCTCTCCCTTTTTTATTTTTAAAGAAAATAGCCGCCCAGCAGAAGGAGCCCAGCTGCGGCGGTCTCTGGCCGCCCAGCGCGCTCAGCAAGGCGCCGCTGGTCCTCGGAACCCCTTTCCGGGGAAGATGTGGGCCGCCGGGCAAATCCTGAGACTACCCAGACGTCAGTGAGGGGCCTCGAGTGGGGCCTCCCAGTGTAATAGTGGGCATCTGATGACGAGGGGAAAGCGTCTTGCCTTGATTCCCAACTCTCGGAACCCCAAACCCCAGCCACTGATTCAGTTGCTGCCACCGCTTCCCCCCTGCAACTAGTCCGCTTCGCCCCAGCCCTGCACACCTCTGGGGTCCCTGTCCTGCTTTGCCATTCTCTGGGCCTGGGCTAAGGAGGAGGAGGAAGCCAGGAAGAGGATCCCAAACTTCTAAGGGGCACAGAAGTGAAAGCTTCTTGGTGGAACCCTCGGCCCAGCCCTGCCAGCTGCGCCTGGTCGCTATGCGTGGCTCACTGCAGCCCCGGCAGGAAGCAGGCCAGGCCCAGCTCGCGGGGAAACGCGTTGCAATAATTGTTTTTCACACACGTCTTCCAGCCCTCCCCCCCCATTTCCGCCCCCAGCTCGGAGACTTGCAAAGCCCAAGTGAGGGAAAAGCAACTCAATTTTTGATCATCTCATCCAGAGTGAAAATAATAATAATAATGACAATAACGACGACAATAATAATGACAGGGAGAGGGGCACCGATAGTCTGACCCCGCTCCGAAGAAAGTGGGTGAAGGCTCAAGTGGGTCCTTCCTCTAAAAGACTCAACTCTGCGGGTGACCCCAGCCCGGTTTCTTTCTCGCCCGGCGGCTGCCCGGAGCCAGCAGGGAGGCCGCCGTCTCTCCGCCATGGCAGTCTGCGGCCCGCGCTCCCGCCGATCGCCGGGAGGTGGCGCGCTCTGCTCAGAGGCCGCCGCCAACCTTCTCCCTGTTTCTCCCCCTTCTCCGTTTTTCCCCCTCTCTCCGAGGCTCGCATTGAATCGGCCCTAACGATTCTCGGATCGTCATTATTTGTAACCATAGAGCATGAATTACCTCTTGAGGTCATCAGCGAGAATTTACGACTGGTCAACAAAAGCACGTGATTCCCTAACGCCCCCCCATCCCCCTTCCAACCCCCCCCATATTTGGCCGCATACATAGCAAAACGAAGTACAGTGCATCGCTATAATTCATTAATACATCATAAATCGTGAAGCACAGGGTTATAACGACCACGATCCACAAATCAAGCCCTCCAAAATCACCCAAATGAGCTCGTACTTTGTAAACTCCTTCTCGGGGCGTTATCCAAATGGCCCGGACTATCAGTTGCTAAATTATGGCAGTGGCAGCTCTCTGAGCGGCTCTTACAGGGATCCCGCTGCCATGCACACCGGCTCTTACGGCTACAATTACAATGGGATGGACCTCAGCGTCAACCGCTCCTCGGCCTCCTCCAGCCACTTTGGGGCGGTGGGCGAGAGCTCGCGCGCCTTCCCCGCGCCCGCCCAGGAGCCCCGCTTCAGGCAAGCGGCGTCGAGCTGCTCCCTGTCCTCGCCCGAGTCCCTGCCCTGCACCAACGGCGACAGCCACGGCGCCAAGCCCTCTGCTTCGTCCCCCTCCGACCAGGCGACCCCAGCCAGCTCCAGCGCCAATTTCACCGAAATAGACGAGGCCAGCGCGTCCTCGGAGCCTGAGGAAGCGGCGAGCCAGCTAAGCAGCCCGAGCCTAGCTCGGGCGCAGCCAGAGCCCATGGCCACCTCCACGGCCGCGCCCGAGGGGCAGACCCCGCAGATATTTCCCTGGATGAGGAAGCTTCACATCAGCCACGGTAATTCTTGCTTTCGCTCCCGTTTTTGTCTCCTCGGCTTTCCTTCTCTGCGTTTGGGGAGATGGGGGGGGGGAGGCGAGGAGAGCTTGGCTTCTCCTCAAATATAGATTTTTTTTTCCCAGAGGGGGAGAAGTCTCTAAGAGGGTCCTCACAGCTCGGGGGATAGAGCCAAAGAAGGTCTAGGTCTTTAGCTGGGGAGGAGTATTTTTAATCATTTGTCTCCAGCTTCGGCCAAGGTTTTATTCGCCCAGCTGTACTAGCTATAGGATGAAGGATGGGGTTTTATGTAACGTGGGGACGGGTCCTGCTTACCCCCGAAATTTTGGGGCTGCTGCTAGCAAAGAAGGGGCGAGCAGTAAGCCGAGCTTTCCAGGGCAAAAGTGCAGCCGCTCTCCTCCCTCCCGGGGCGAGCGGCCGCCTGAGCCCAGCGAAGGGTGAGGCACGGGGAGGGAGCAAGAGACAAAGCCGGGCGCATTCGCTGCCGGCAGAAGTGGGGGCTGCAGGAGAAGGGGGTGTAGGAGCGAGCTCGGATGCGGGCGTCTGGAGCGGGGAGGATTGGAGCTGCGGTGAGCTGGGTGCCGGGGACGCCTGGGTCCTGCTCCACGCCCCTCTCCCATCCAGGGCCCCCTCCCTGAACCGGAATAACGCTGCCTCGCGGCACTGCTCTGTCTGCTCCAGATATGACCGGGCCGGACGGGAAAAGGGCCCGGACGGCGTACACCCGCTATCAGACCCTAGAGCTGGAGAAGGAGTTCCACTTCAACCGCTACCTGACGCGGCGGCGGCGCATCGAGATCGCCCACGCGCTCTGCCTGTCCGAGCGCCAGATCAAGATCTGGTTCCAGAACCGGCGCATGAAGTGGAAGAAAGACAACAAACTGAAAAGTATGAGCCTGGCTACAGCCGGCAGCGCCTTCCAGCCCTGAGCCCGCCTGGAGGAGCCCTGGGTGGCCCAAGAGCCCCTGTCGCCCCCCAGCCCGGGCCCCTCCAAGCCTCCCCGCGCTGCCACCGCCCGCTGGGGACCGGTTCCCAAGAGCCTGCCTCGCCCCGGCCTTGTGTCACGAGTTTTCGTTTGGTCTTAGGTCCTCCTGTGGCTCCCTCTCTCCTGGACTGAATGATTATTTTCCCTCCCTGCTCCCCACGCCCCTCCACTCACCCCAAATCCGCCAGTGTTTCTGAATGTTCGCATCTGTGGTTGCACCCCTTCCCCCAGGAAAGAAACTCGCATGTTTAATGTGAACTTTCCCCTCCCCATCTGTGTTCTTCTAACTTATTTATAAAAGGATGGTCGCTGTATTTTGAGTTTCGGCTCGAAACTTCTCTAAGGGGCAGCAGTGGACGTGGGGTAGTGCCGCAGCGCGGGGGCCCAGCTGAGCTGGCCTCGGAGATGGAGTCCATGACTGTCTCTTTCCACCTTCCTCCTCCTCCTCCTCCTCCCTCCCCACTCCCCAGGCCCAAGTCTCCCAGTGGCTTGGTCCGAGGCTGGGGAAGGGGGCCGGAAGGACCCAAGGGGTGATCTTGAGAAGAGGGAAGGTAAACCGTGAGAGTTAAGTTCCTGCCGCCTGGGTAGGCCCCACAAGGCCTGGCCTGGGAGAGGACGGAAACAAAAATAATCCTCAGTGTAAAATGTCTTGTGTACTTCTCTGTGAATCCATGGGTCTGGAGTAGAGGACCCAAAGCTTGTAAATATGGGGATAGTCTGGGTCAGACCCATCCCCTCCGCCCCCCACCCATATCGCTTCCAAGACCATTTGTAGTGAGCGAGGGGATACTGTGCTACGTGTGAAATCTGTCTTTGCCTTTGCCAGGCCTGTCTTCAGTGATTTGCTTTTGGTATTTGTTTGTAGCTTTCCTTGAAGTCAAATAAATGTTTCCCCTACTCCACTGCCCTTTCACTTGTCTTTTCTCTGGGGGCCTGTCTCTCCCGTCACTGGGCGCACCCTAGACCACTCTTGACAGATCTGGGGTGTAGGGAAGGGAAGGCAGGCTACTCCCCAGCAGCCCCTCTCGGGCACCTACATCCTTCCCTTGGTGAGCTGGTGCTTGGGCCAGGGGGTTGGTTTTCATGTCTGGGGGACTGAGAGGCCCAGAAATCTCACGTGGGGCTAGGGCAAGGGAGAGGGTGAGCTGGACTCCACCCTGGCCTTCCACCAGCTAGCCAGAAAAGCCTCTGGAAACCTCTTCAGGGAAAGTAATGTGGGCCTAAGGCCTGAGCAGGAGGCTCCTGGCCTTTTGGGAGTGGTACGGGCCTGCCCAGCCCCTGGCCCCTGGCCCAGATCCCAAATCAGCTCCGCCACCCACTAAGACCAAAAAAAAAAAAAAAAAAAAAATCAGCTCAATTTCAAAGGTTTCCTCTCAACTTCAGTCTTCTCTGTACTTATCAAGGGCTCCCTCTCTCCAGGGACCCAACTGACCTTCCCTCTTGGTTAGGAGTTGGGGTCCCTCCTGGAAGACCCCTGGTTCCCCTGCCAGCCCGAGTGGCCCAGGGTTAGGGCCCAGTCCTCCTCCATCCAAGTCCGCCTTCACCCTGAGTGCAAGAGTCAAGTCTGGACACTTACCCGGTCAATCCCTTCCAGCTTGGCCCAACTTCTTACAGGACTTGGGGGGAGGGGAGCTGGTGAGGAGGCAGCCAAGGGTCGTAGAGGCTCTACTGGGCCCTCCTTCCCCCTCACCCCTTGACTTTGTCCCCCTTTGTCCATAGCAAACTATCCCAAAAGTCGCTATGACATTTAGATGTCAAATGGATAGGGGTTTTATCTCGAAGTTAGATCGTAAAAATCGCCGAGAAGTCAGACAGATACCCCTCACTGGCTCGAGAAAGTCACGTGAGGTCCATAAAGTTAGTTTTATGGTTTTGGGGAGTTGACACCGCGCGGTATATTTCACATTCTCCAGAATGTTAAGTGACACTTTAACTGCTCAGTGTGGCGGGGAAGGGGGCAGAGGTAGGTGAGCGCTCTCCCAGCCCAGAAGGCAGTGGCGGCACTTCCGCGGTAAGTGGCTTCCAGCTTTCGCTTTCTCCCCCTGCAGTTTTGGGGCTTGGAACCCGGGGCAGGAAATCTGGCCTCCGGGCAGGGCTGTAGGAGAGCAAGGGGGGGACATTTAGTCTGCTTTTTGCACCAAGTTCTAACAGCCTGGGCGTCTGAAGTGGGGGCTCTCGTTGGTGAAAAGGCCTCAGCGGTTGGGGTGCCTGGTTTTTATTCACAGGCGTCTCTGACTCTTTGTGGGGGAAAAGGGCTTGTGTGGGTTCCTTTGGGGTCCTTGGAAATTTAGGGGGCGAGAGGGAAGGGTGTGTACTCCTGAAAGGAGGGCCCCTTGGGGGGGCCACTTCACTGCTGGGTAGTTTCAGACAGACGTCTCCCCCACCCCCAGGAAAGAAACTTTAGGACATTCATTTGTCAGGGGTGTGTGGGGGCGCGCGGCTGGGTACTTTTATCTGGATATATTTGAGCTGAGAAAAAGCACCGGGAAGGCTAACATGGTTGCTGTAGGCTGCCTTGCACTGGGGCTCTCTCTGGCTTTCAGATTTTTGAACCCTGGGAGAGGGGGTACTTCCCATTTCTCCATGGCCTCATCGGGGTTTCCCAGGATGGGGCGTGCGGCACTTTCCGCACCCAGCTTCAGCCTGCTAATTCCAAGCCAGCCCTTCTGCTGGGCTCTGAGGAGGGTCAGAGGGGCACAGTCCCCTCAAATTCCAAACCTAATTCCTGGCCAGGAGTGGGGGGAAGGGGAGAGCGTCTTCCCTTGCCTGGAGGAGTTTAGGTGTTTCAGCAGATCCCTGCCAGGCCCTCCGTCAATAAAACTTGCTCCAGAGCACAGACCCCAACTGCCCAGAGGGGGGAAGAAAAGGGACTCAGGAGCAGGAGAGAAAAATCAGAGAGGTTCTCTCTATCCCCGCCTCTCCCTCCCTCTCCTTCTCTCCCTACCAGACCCTTAAAAGCCCCTTTGTTTTGTGGCACCACAAACCAGAGCGATTTCATCATTTGACCCCCAGGGGGCCTGTTATTTTCTAAGGGTAAATCACCCTCTTCTAAATTAGAGGCCTCCTCTCCACCAAACTGACCCCCGATTTTAAGACCCATGGGGTAAACCACCCTATTACTCCTGTCTTTGCAAGCCCTCTGTCTCTTGATTCAGCTTACCCGCTCCTGTGAATAGTCCCTAGAATTGGACATGTGGCACCTTAAGGAGCTTCTGATCTTTGGGACAAGGGGCGGGCCGGGAGATTCCCTCCACTGAAGGACATCTGTACTCTCTGCCTCTCTCCTCTCTTCCCTGTAGCCATTCTCTGTTCCCTGAGCTCTCCGGTCCCTGCCCAGGCCTGACTTACAGGGGAACCTTGACGGGTTTGAGAGCAAAGAGGACATTGGGCTTGGGGTCGTCACCCTGATTTGAAGATGAATCCCCCCCAAGAGTGATGAGGCATTGTATTCCTTGGAAAGGAGACTCTGGTCAGCTCCCAGAGGGTCCCCAGCGTCATTTTAAAGATACCAATACATTCTGGAGGCACAGCTTCCACAGGCTTCCACTCTGGACAAGGCAAATGAGTTGAGCGAGGTGCAGAGGATGGGTGCACTGACCTAGGGCCTCCTGGGAGACCCCGTTCCCGTGTGCCCTGGCCTCCCTCCAGTGCCGCCAGCCTCTTGCAGAAAGCCCAGACCACCAGGCCTGCCCCTGAAGATTTTTTTTTTTTTGCCCCCTTCTATGTCAGCTCTGCAAACTCTGATAAAGAATGTGTGGGGCTGGCGGCCCCGGGACATCTGCTGGGCATATCTAGACAGATTTTCCGGAATGGCGAAGAGCAGCCCCAGGCGGGGTTGGGGGGGTGCCCACTTCCGCCCCCGGAGGTCAGAACCCTTGAAGGGTCTCCTCCTGCTCTAAGCGGTTCCCGGAGAAGACTCCCTAGCTGGTTTTCCTCTTCCCTGCTTCAGGTTCTTTGGGCAAGGGTCCTCCCTTGAAACCCAACAAGGACGAATGAGGCGGGGAGAGGGCGAGAGGTGAGAAGGGGTTTCTGGTGCAAAGGAACTCTTCCTTCGCCACAAACCCGTGCCCTCCCTTCCTGTCTTCCCCAAGACCTTCTCTGGGAAAGCTGTTTTTCAATCTGGAGGACTCTTTTCTCCCTCCCTGCCCACCTGCTTTCCCCTCCCCGGCTGGGTCCAGGCCTCAAACTTGTGAGCTCCAGGCTAGCACCCTGCGGCCCAGGTCCCACCACCCAGCCACCGAGCCACACAGCACCCTCCACCTGGACAGGGCCCAGGAGCAGCCAGGGATTAAGACTGCTGTTGCCTTTTCCCCTCCAAGGGCTGCCTGACCACCCCTCGGCAGACAATTTGATTTTGGATTTTTTGTTTGATTTGGTTATTTTGTTTTGTTTTGTTTTGTTTCTCTGCACGCGGGGTGGGAGGAAGTATAAAGAAGTGTAAACAGGAAAGCCAGCCGGCCCTGGAGTTCCGAGCGCCCATATTTCATCGGCTTCCTCTCCATAACTGCAGCGGGGACACTTAACCCTTCCCTGGCTGTGAGGACGGTGTTCACAGGGGATGGGGGCAAGATCCGAGTGGAAGCTCCTCTCCTAGCCTGGTTCCTTTATCCCTGGGGTCTGGATGCTGGGGCAGAACCCAAGGATTTGGAACAAGAAAGAAGGCAGACCACTTAGAACAATCTCCCAAACTCAGTCCCTTCCAGGGTAGAGAGGAAGAGGCTCCCCCTACATGGGCTTTTCAGCTTGGGGCCCAACTGGATCAACCAAGGAGATGGCGCTGGGAAGCACCCCTCCCATCCTTTAGGGTCACTCTCCATTTTTGGAGTTTCTAGTAGTAATCAGATTTCGAGGCTGGGATCTGCCCACAGCAGGATTTATCGATTGCTGCAGTTCTGTTACACATCCATATTAATTAACCCAGACACCGGCCTGGAAACTGAGCTGCTTGGGGAGGAGGAGGGAAGAAATGGGGGACCCTTAAGGAAAATGGTCATTTCTCCCTAAGTGCCCCTGGGGCCCAGATTGGAGAGTCTGTCCCCACCAGGATCATGTGGCCTTCCCCAGGCTTGAGGTCCCTGCTGAGAAGCGCAAGGGTGTCTTACTGCCCACAGCCACAGTCCACACACAAATCTTCTCAGGGGTGGAATTGAACACCTCTCAGTCCTGACTCTTCCTTGTCAGACACAGGTTGCCCTCGGTTGGATGGATCCTTTGGTGGATGTTCCCAGGACATCCTTTCTGGAGCGCCTAACGGCTCCTCCCCACCTTCCTTCCAACTTCCCCAAGGTAGAAGCTTTTTATGGCTTGGGGGCTTGTTTTGTTTTTAGTGTTTGGTGGTAGTGGTAGTAGCGATGGCCTCCCCTTCCTCTTGCCCCTCCCTCCAAAAAGTGATTAAAATCTGTTAAAGGATTTAATTAAGACAGTTAAATGAAAAGGAAGGAGGCGCAAATGAGTTGGGGGAAAAAACCCACACCAAAGCTATTCTCAACGATTAAATCGCCATTTTAACAATATAATGGAGTTTGCATCCTGAAAGGGGAAATCAACGCTCATATCTCATCAATAATTCATAGAGTCCGGGATCACGCAGAGGTCAGCAGACGGGGCCGGAGCGCCGGCCTGCTTGGGGCTCCGAGCCGCTGCCGCATACATTACGCGCCTTGGGCCGCGATGCCGCCACCTCCGCCGCTCCGGCCTGGGCCGGGGGCCCAGCATGCGGACAGGTTTAGGCCGATCTTTCGATTTTTCGTTCTTCTTTTTGGCGAAGAAAACTGGGTCCCAGACTGCGGGCTCCCAGGGGAAAGGCGGGGGATTTCGGAGACTGGAGAGATCGGATTTCGGGCTATTTGGGACCTGTCGGACCCGGAATATCACTTCCTTTCCAAGTTTTAATCTCTTCCCCACCTTTTTCCCCCCTCTCCTTTTCTCTGTTTTAGGCGTCTTCTGTCCTGTCTCTTCTCTTCCCAAATTTCCTCCTGGAGAGGAAAGTGCACTCTCTGCAGCATCCTCTAGCCTCTTTTCCCTGGAAACGGCTCCCAGGCTGCCTGGCTGCTCTCTGGCCATGCTCTCCGTGTGGGTTCAGGCTGAGCCCACATAGCTTCGCCCCGGTTGCAGCCTCTGAGCACCGAGGCTGCCTTTGACTGTTGCCATCCCTGACCTCGGAGTCCCCTGGGGTAGGGATGAATACGCCCAGGGAGGAAAGGGATCTGGCAGGCCCCGGTCCAGCTTGCTTAGTCAAGAGATGGCCCAGGCCAGGTGGAAAGTGGGGGACTCAGCTTGGAAGGCAGCTTCTGGGGGGAGAGTGCAGAGAAAGTCCCAGCATGTGGGAACATCTCTCCTTGGGGCTTAAAAGCGAGGTGCCCAGATAGTCCCTATATTTTGGAGCTTCTGCAGGCTCGATCCATTCTCTCTGTGTGTCTGTCTCTCATTTGCTCTCTTCTGTTTTCTGTCCCGTAAAAGGCCCCTAGGGAAGGAGGAACGAACCCTTCCCTGTGAGAGGTGGGGTCCTGGAAGGGGGTATTTGGGCTCAAGGGAAACCGAAAGAGCGCGGGTCGCCCGTTCGGCTGCTGCGCCGGCCGAGAGGCAGAGGCTGTAACGTCCCCGAGCTGCCAGTAGAGTCCGCCTTAGACCAAGTTCACAGCCAGGCTGGGGCCTCGGAGGCGCCAGCGAGCGGCCTTGCAAGGTGGCCCCGGGCCCGCTGGGTCTCGCAGGGCCTGGACACTGAGCTCTGTCTCTCCAGCCCTTTGGGGACTCTGGCCCCCTCCGCTCTCAAGGAACTCTTGCTCCAAGCTCTCTCCACTCTTCACCCCAGAAACTCCCTTCTCCAGGTCAGCCGACGCGTCGTACCGCACCCTGTATGTCCCACGCCCAGCATCCGTGGCTTCACGGGGGGGAGGGCAAGAATGGAGCGGGTGGGTCGTCAAAGCTTTTCCAGGCACTCCATATAAGAGACCCGGGGAGATGCGGGAAGTGGGGTCGATGCGGGAAGTGGGGTGGCGCCTTTTCCCAAGGAGTTATTTAATAATCAAAAGACTCCTCTTCCCCAGATCTAAGGCCCTTAGTGGGGGGCTGGGGAGGGTGGCGAGAGGGGGAGGGGCACGGAAGGCGTTTTGCGCTTGGGTTTCTGCAGCCGGCGCAGCAGAATGAGACCCTGGGCCGGGAGGCCAGTGTTATTGCCAGAGGGGTCGCAAAGTTGGAGGGTCAAAAGTTTACAGCGTGCGTGAGCAGGCGGCGGCGTCTAGCGGTGGGGGCGGTCTGGGCAAAGGGAGGAGGCTGTGTGAGCCCATAGAGAAGAGAGGGAGCGAGGGGTGGTGGAGGTAAGGAAGACTTGTGTGTTGGGGAGTGGGGGAGCAGAACTGGGGGGGAGGAGAGGCAGATATCTGGGGAAGGAGAAACTGGGGTAGGGGAGAAACCCTTCTCCATACCGCCCCCCCCAGGTGGTGGGGTGGGGAGTTGCACAAGAGTGCCAGGGGCATGGAGAAGCCTCTGCGCAATTTTCTCTCCCAAAGATAACCTTTGAGTCACCATATAAAATTTAATTAAAATCTACCCAGCCGCACACATTAAAAAAAAATCCAATTACCCACGTGTCCTTGCAGGACATCTGATGGGGCCAAAGAAGGCTTCCAAGGTGAAGGTCTGATTCTTAACCAACATCAGCCCCACCCCGCTTCCCCTAAAGGATCCAAACCCAACTCCCCCTATCCCTTAGGCTGGCCTGTTCTTCAGGGATTCCTAACCCCCAGGCTGGGTCCAGGCAGCTGGAGCCCCTGACTGTGGGGCAGGATGGGAGGGTTTCTAAACTCCCCTTCCTCTTCCCAAATTGCTTGGGTTTAAGAAGTTGGGTATTGAAAGAAGGTTGGCTTGCTAATCCTTGCACTCTCTCCCAAACCTCCACTTGTATGTTCATCCAGAATCCCTCTCTTCCTATTTGGAGGAGGGAGGGGAAATGAGAAGGAAAAGTACTGAATGGCCTCACAGAGATCTTTTTAACTGGAGTCAAAACAAGCAACCTGAAATGAACCTTGAATCTATGCATTAGGCTTAGCTCATAAGTAAAATGTTTACAGAGACTCTGTAATTGTAACACCAGGGCATATGCCTATTTTTGGTCTTTATTATTTTTTTTATTCTTTGCCCCAGAGGTACAGGTCTGTGAATCATCAGGCTTACATCTTTCACAGCATTCACCAAAGCACAAACCCTCCCCAATGTCCATAACCCACCCACCCCATCCCTACCCTCCCACCCCCCAGTAACCCTCAGTTTGTTTTGTGAGATTAGGAGTCTCTTATGGTTTGTATTTTTGGTCTTTAAATGACTGTTTGTCTTGTTATGAAATGTCATCATAGTCTCTTCCAAGCATTGGATAGAGGAGGTGCACTGTGGGTGTTTGTCCTGCCAGAATAGAGATAACCTGAGAGTTTGCCTAAAGAGACCTTTGGAAATAGGGCCGGAAGAGACAACAACTTAATGTGGAAATTCAAATCAATTTGCCCCAGTTTTTGACTTAACCAACTGGGTTTGGGTCCCCATTTCTATTCAGCCTTGAGACAACTTGCTCTAGGGAGTCAGGCCAGGAAGGAATTCTTGAGGTCCAGAAAAGGTAGAGGTCAAAGGCTGAGCTGGAGAGTCTGTTTCCTTCTGTTCCTCCTCTGTCTCTTTTGCCTCCTTTTCCAGAACAGAATGCTAGCAAATTGATGGTTCGGTGGAATAGCCTGGAGCAGCCAAAGGGCCTGGGCTGGAGGACCCTCGGGATGGGGAAGGAGAGTCCTCTGCCCTCCGAGGCCAAACTGAGTGCTTTGGGATGTTCTCTCCCACCTCCTTGTACTAGAGGGACCTTTCCCTGCAGACGCTCCCCCTAGACTTAAACTGGGTGGAAGGGGAGTCACCTGACCTACTTCTGCGGGTCCCTCGGAGGCTGGAGAAAGGGGAAAATGTGTTGTTGATAGTCCAAGAATTCTAAACCTTGGGAGACAAACCGAAGAAAATCTCTGAGTATTTTTAATGTGTCCTTGCTTGGCTCCTGCACCTCCTTGTGGTAGTGATGGAGGTATAGATGAGAAGTGGTTTTAAACAAGAATTGGGGGGGGGGGTGTATTGTTTTGTTTTTAAAGGGAAATTAAAGCCTCTGAAAACCAAGTCCTTTGCTTTAACCAGCCCCATCCAGCTCCTCTCTCAGGATGCCCTCTGTCTTCCCCAGATGTGCTGGCCTAGGGACCAAATCTCAGCCCCAGGAGGTGTAGGAGTCATTCTTGTGGCCCTGGAACCTCCAAAGTTTGGGCAGAAATGGGATATCTCTGGCACTGGGGGAGGGAATAATGCAGATGGAGTATGCAAAGGGGGCAGGGATACAGGCCGTGCCAACACAGCCATTTAACAGGGAAGGCACGAAGGAAGGGGGCTCTGGCTCAGGCCTGCTCTCCGGGACCCCGAGTCCCAGGGCCACATTTCCACTTCTCCAGGTGCCATCCTCCCTTCCAGGGCCCAGAGGGAACCCCTATGGAATCCTACCCTCTCCCATTTTGCCCAGGGACTCAGAACTGGCGAGAAAATAGGAATGATGGAATATCAAGGCAGCCTTTGGGGTAGGCTGAGTCCTACCCGCCCAGGACTTTTTTTCGGGGGGTGGGGGGTTGGGAGAAGGGGAGAGAAGGTTCTGGCAAAAAGTCGAGCTGGAGAGGATGAGCTGAATCAAATTCCTGCTCCGTCATTTTTCTCCCAAGTAATGACCTGCGCAAAATTCAATATGACCGAGCGAACTGTGCGAGCGTATTCTAGTAACTGCCTGCTCGTGGGGGAGGCCCGGAGAGGGGTGAACCGTAGGTCACGGCGTCTAAAAATTATTAAAATGTTCGAGAGCCTCGTGACGCGCCTCGCTGTTTAACAAAGACTGCCAAAGTATGAGATTAATACGAAAACTTGCGCTTCAAAAACAAAAACACATCAAAAAAAAGTCTTGTTCCGGCCTCCAAGGGGGCCCGTGGCGGCGGAGCCCGCAGCCGCGGTTCGGTTTTCCGGACACACAACAGTGGACGCGAGCGAGCTCATCTGTGGCCGAGCGGGCCCGCGGGCGGGTCTGCGGCCGGAGGGCGCGGGCAGCCGCCCGGTGAGTACTCTCGCCCGCTCCCCGCCGGGCCTCCGGCTCCTCCGTGCGGCCTCCGGTGCGCCGGCCGGCTGGGGGCTCGCCTCCTCGGCCCTTCGCCTTCCCTCCCTGGCGACAAAAGGTAGATGATTCCGTGCGGGCTGGGCGCGCCCCGGGCGGTGGAGGGGGCCGAGCGGCGAGAGGTCACTTGAGCAACCTGTGGCTGCCAGGGGAAGGCGGCCGGCGAGCCAGCGAGCGAACGACCCGGGAGCGCAGGGGAGCTGGCCCCGGGCGCGCGCGCGCAGAGCCCCTGCTTTTTCTTATTTTTTATGACGAGTACTCCTGTTCGTATTCTTTTGGGGGTGGAGTGGAGAGGCAGCGTCGGGTTTGAAATCCGTCCAGGGAGTCGCTGATAAACCTCGTCCCCCACCCATCGCGGCTGCACCCGGCTGGGGCGGGGGGGTGCGGCGCCTCGGTGGGCTGGGCAGGTGGCGGCCCCCAGCGCGCCGCGGAGAAAATCTCTGCGCTCCGTCCCTAGGATCGGCCATACCCAGCCCCGCAGTGGCTCTGCCTCCCATACCTCTCTCTCGGGGTGCTCCGGGCACCTGGGCTGCATCCTCTGTGAAGTGTAGAGCAGCAGAGAGGCCCGGTGGCCAGCCTAGCCGCCCTCCCCAAATCCCGAAAAGCCGACTGAGTTGGACGGGTTTCAGAGAGCAACCGAGTTGAGAAGGACGGGAGGTATGGGGTGGGGGAGGGGCCTGGCCAGTTGGAAGGGGTCGTGGAACCCCTGACTAAGTGGCCTTTGACAAGACTTGGAAAGATCCCTGCTTGACGCTGAGGGGCCGCTGGGGGTTCTACCCAGGCATTTTTGTCTGTGGGCCCAGGGCCAGACTCTAGTCTCCTTAGGTGCCCAGATGGGGGTCTATTGGACCCTCTCTTGGCAAAGATAATTAAAATATGTGTGTGTGTGTGTGTGTGTGTGTGTGTGTGTGATTTTTCAAATATAGGCAAATCAGCCTGGCTGGGAGAGTGTTGGTGTTAGAAATCAGGCCCTAGGCCAAAACTGGCAATCTGGATTTGGTATAGAAAAATCAAAAGGTCTCTGGACCGAGTTTCTGGCAAGAGGGAGGGAACACTCCTCCTACCCACCTGCAAGGGTCCCAGGACTGGGGATGGGCAGAGGCTTCTGCAGTGTGGTGGTTCGAGGGTTGTTTTTTTTTGTGTTGTTGCTGTATTTGTTAATGAAATTGACATCGTTCCGACCTGATCACTAGGGATGCAAGTATTTCGCAGGGAGATGGGTAGGGAGCCTGCGCAAGGTAGAGGCTTTCTCTGTGCCAATTCCCCTCACCCTGTGATGGTCTCAGCATCAGTCTAGGACTCAGTTCCTTCCAGCCCAATCCCAGTCTCCCAGTTTAGTAAATTCACTGGTTACTGGGACCCTTGGGAAGTTGATTTGGAAATCCCAGATTCCCCCAGATTTACCAGATCCCCATTTTGGTCCCACTGCCAGAGACCCTAGCAGGTGGCAGAATGAGCAAATTTAGACAGAAAGAGCCTGCCTGGGGCTAGGGAGGTGGGGGAAACGGGGGTTCCTCCACACACTTCAGGGATTATCCCCCTTTTCTGGTCCCAGGAGGTAGGGGAGGCTGGGAGGGGCCAGAATATCATCTGGCTGCATCCTTTATGGTTCCTCATTGCCCTTCATTCGGAAATGAAACGCCTTTGATCTTTTTCTCAGGTTGTAAACGGAATTGCCCGTCATTAAATATCCGGGGCCCCATCTGTTTGGTCTCCCAGCATTTTTCTTTACAGCTGTTTCTCTCTCTTTTTACCATTGAATTTTTCCAAAAGGACTTTTATGACACCTCCTTCACACCCAGCCGCCTCTGCCTCCTCCCTTCACTGAGAGGCGCCTTGGAAAATATCTAGATATTCGTTTGATGGCAAACTAAAGGCTGCGAGGGGCACAGAGGAGCCGATTGGGGTTTTGTTTTTCTTTAAAAAAAAAAAATAAAAGTCCTGAGGGGAGGGGAGGGGCGCGAGGGCACCCAGAAGGGCCTGATTCTGACTTCGCTGCAGCCTCGGGATGACCCTTCCTCCTTTTGTGCTTAGCTAATGTTTACATCTCATAATTCATGCGCCGCCCAGGGTTGTGCGGCGGCCCCGAGGTTCGCATCCCTTTGCGGGACCGGCTGCGTCTATTTCTGATAGAAGAGAAAGAGAGTTGAAAACCTTGTAATCCCCAAAATGGACCCGCAGCATCTTTTCCTATACCCAGAGCTCAAACGTAAAACAAAACGAAATAAAATCAAAGCACTGAAACTGCACCCCAAATGGAGAAGGCACGGAAAGTAGGAGAACTGGAAAATTTCTGGGCCAAGAAGATCTGTCTGTCTTCTGTATATACCCTGTAGATCCGAATTTGTGTAAGGAATTTTGTGGTCACAAATTCGTATCTAGGGGAATATGTAGTTGACATAAACACTCCGCTCACATTTTTCCCCGAAGAATTTTTTTTTTCCCCAAAAAGAGGACCATCCGGTGACTGACCACATGAAGACTCCTTCCTTTTTTTTTTCTTTTTTCTTTTTTTTCCCCTTCCTCTTTCTTTTCCTCCCTCATTGGTTAGGGATGGAGGAATCATCTACCTGTAATCTCCCACGCCTGCCCCTGGAAGGCTTGGTTCCCTTTCACTTCTCTTAATAGGTTGATATTGGTGGTGGTGGTGGTTTATCCTCTCCTCCAAGCCCACTTATTCTCTATTCCGGGATCAGAGAGGCTTTACTGAGAATCCGGAAAAAATGACTATTGTCGTCAGTGTGTGAAGGCAAAGAAAATCGTTTTTCAAACGGATGTTGAGGTCGCCTTTTCGTTTGGGATCCGAACAAGATGCCCTGGAAATACGCAGTTATTAAAGGGGTGTTATTGTGTGTGTGGGTCACCCCTAGGTCTCCTACCCTCAGCATCATAAGGATGTGAGATTTCTGTTCACTGCAGAGGCAGCTGCATTAGCGGCAATTAGAACGGCTGGACACCGTGGTTAGCGCTGCTCGGGTGGTTCTGGAATTAGCAAATTGCTATTCAGTGTGCTCTGAAAAGTTGCAAGATTTTTACTCCAGCACTCATGTTCAGTGTGGGAGACCAAGTCGTTTCTCGCCGCGTGGGCCGTGTGGGGTAAGGGGAGAGGAGTGGATAAGAGAGGGGAACGGAAGGACTGACTGACATAGCCAAACTAATAGCGCAGCTAAATGCGATTTGGAAGGCGAGGTCTCCCCGAATTAGTGCATGAATTTCCTATCGATCCGCCCGCGGTTCCATTCATCTCTGACAAGTCCCTCCTGCACCCGCCTGCTTGCTCCCGACGCCTCCTCTCGCACTCCCTACCCCTCCCCGCGCGACTGCGGAGAAAAGCCCGCTGCTCAGTGCCCTCTCGCCCCCAAGTGGGTTCCCCTCTCTAGGCGGAGCCCCCAGTCCGCCCCTCACTTAACTCCCCACCCAGACCCCTGGGCTCCTTGCCGTCTTCAGGAGGGGATGGGGGCCTGTGGAAGGCAGAGAATGCGGGGCGGTGAGGCGGGACAGGAGGGGGCTGCACCGAGAGCCCCAACTTCCGAGGGGATCCAGGGATTGTTCCCTGCCCGGCGCCCCAACAGGCCCTCCGGCGGCAACCTGCCCGCTTCCTCTCCTTCTCTCCCCCTCCTTTTCTCTCACTCGCTTTCTCCGATCCCGGAGAGAGCTGGGCGAGGAGGCGGTCGCCCCGCAGGAGCCCTATGTAAATCCTGGTGTTGGGTGGGTGGGGAGGGGGAAAGAGAAGAAGGGGAAATAAACCTCTTTGGCTGGAGTAGGGTCCGGGTGAGCAGATTTCCTTATCCGGGAATCGCAGGCGGGGCGGCCATTGGCTCCGAGGATCACGTGGGCCCCTAACTTTGTTCACTTGACAGTAAGTAGGAGGGCTTTCGGAAACAGGAAAACGAGTCAGGGGTCGGAATAAATTTTAGTATATTTTGTGGGCAATTCCCAGAAATTAATGGCTATGAGTTCTTTTTTGATCAACTCAAACTATGTCGACCCCAAGTTCCCTCCGTGCGAGGAATATTCACAGAGCGATTACCTACCCAGCGACCACTCGCCGGGGTACTACGCCGGCGGCCAGAGGCGAGAGAGCAGCTTCCAGCCGGAGGCGGGCTTCGGGCGGCGCGCGGCGTGCACCGTGCAGCGCTACGCGGCCTGCCGGGACCCCGGGCCCCCGCCGCCTCC
>LNAC01000091.1:3588954-3601044 GCA_002007465.1 Ailurus styani
CGGGAGGGGACCCTGGGGCCTGGGTCCGCAAAAGCCTACCTGCCCTCCCCCCACTTTATCTATTTACACGAATAAACGCAGAGGAGGGGGAGGGGAAGCTTTATTTATAGAAATGACAATAGGGAGCCCGGTGAGGCCCCCCCAGAAGCAAGGTTCAAGTCTCTTGCTTTCTTCCTTAAAAGAAGAAGAAGAAGTAGGAGAAGAAAAAGAAGAAAGAGAAGAGAAAGAAGAAGGAAAGAAAGAAGAAGAGGAAGAAGAAGACAGAAAGAGAAATAGGAGGAGGCTGCACTCCTCGCTTTCAGCTTTGGCGAAGATGGATCCACGTTTCATCTTTAATCACGCCAGGCCCAGGCCCATCTGTCTTGTTTACTCTGCCGAGGAGAGGCCTCGGTGGCGACCATTACCTCGACACCCGGCTAACAAATGAGGCCCGGCTCGGCCGCCTCTGCTGCTGCCGCCGCTGGAAGACAGCCTGGATTTTCTTTCTTTGTCCCCCATTCCTGACACCCAGCGAAAGCACCCTGTGACTGCCAGATAGCGCAGTGTTTTGGCCACGGTAACCCACACACACACACACACGCACACACACACACACCTCCCCTTCCGTGCCCCTCCGCAGGCACGCGGACTTCTCACCCCACTTCCACTGCGGGGCTGGGCTGGTGGGCAGCAGGAAGGGGCCATGTGGAGGCGGGGGCGGCCTTGGCAACGCAGGAGCAGGCAGGGATGTTGAGTCCGAGGGGAAAAAAAAAAAGAGAGAGAGAGAGAGAGACCCGGAGACACGGGAGGGCCTTCTTCTGCAAGGTCAAACATTCCTGGCTGAGCGCGGACCCAGTTGAGTTCTGGGAGCGGGGCGCAGCCCTCTCACCAATGTACAGCCGAGGCTTTTTCTCCTAGACTGCAAACGAATGTGAAACTAGCAGATCAAACAGTAGAGCCCCTCGGGGTCTGGGAGATGATGTTGCAGAGACCTCTCCCATAGTTTATCATTGTTTTGCATTGATGATTATTATTATTAATTATTATTATTATTATTATTATTTTATGTCCATGTGCGTCCTCTCTCCTGTTCTCTCTCTGACATTCCAAACCAGGCCCCTTCCTAGTTCTGGGGCTACCCGAGTCTAGAACCCTTCGTTGGCGTGAAAATTTGTGTCCTGTACAGAGTGACAATAGAAATAAATGTTTGGTTTCTCGTGACCAGCACGGTGTGTTTTTGTTGAAACCTTGAGGTAAAGATGCAGACAAATGCCACCCGGCGTATACGTTAAGCATCCCAGTCCATTCGGCCTCACATTGGATGTGGTCGAGGATTTTTTTCAAAGGGTCCAAGGGGACTTTCTATCTCAGAGGACTCCAAATTGTGGTAGCTCTCGTTTGTTTTCCTTTTGGGGTGGGTGTGTTTTGTTTGGGGCTTTTAATTTTTTTCCCTCCAGTCCAAAAATGGATTGAAAGTACTCGGAGGGCTGACTCCGATCCCTAATGGAGGGGGGATGTTTCATGGTAGGACACGAGAGGCTTAAGTATGGCAAAGCCTTTCATATCGTGATTTATTTGTCATAAGCAAATAAAATGCGGTTAAGCTGTCTCTTTCTAGACAGACGACTCTTTGCTTATTAAGGTTCGGAGGGAGGATTCTGCGAGGCCGGCCTCTTTCCTCCCGCCTAAGAAGGTATCATTTTCCTCTGAGGTGTTTAAAGCTTTAATGAGTCTAATTTTTTGCACAGATGTTTCTGGGTGTTTGCAGGTTTTCAGAGTATTTTTATATTACAAAGGAGCTAGCCGGTGCCATAGCTCAAACTCTGACAAGCAAATAGATAATCAAGAAGACAAATGGCCTCTTTTGTGAAGCCCTGCTCCTGTATTAATTTTCATTTTCTTTCTCATAGAAAGTATCGAAAGTACGACTGGGGACCAAATAGCTTTCTGTCTCTGAGGTCCCAGTCACCCCTAGAATGGAGTGGGGGAAGGGAAGGGGGTGCCGATGACCCTCACAAGCTCTGTCAGGCTTGGACCACTTTGGGGGCAGCACCCAAGAAAAGTGCTAAGGTCTGAGGGCTCCAGCCTCGGGGGTCTCTGGTCTTGCGGTGGGCCGGGGTACCGCCACCCACCTCCAAAAAGCTTGGAGCTCAAGAGAGCATACGCAATTAAAAGTCGTTTTTTCGGTTGGTCCTGTCTCCCTCCAGAAAATAAACATAGCTGATTCCACCAGCACGTTTTATTGTTATTTCTTTTGTATTCCTCCGGTTTGCAGCGCCTGGGAGTTTGAGGCTGGGTAGGGCCCGGGACACACGGGTCGGTGGCCACAGCGCAGGAAAGGGCCATAGAACGGCCGGTTGAAATGCTGCTGGAAGCCTCATAAAAAATCACCCGGACCTGGAGGCTCAGAGCAGCGAGCTTTGTTTCGGTTGAATCTCGGTGTGATGTTTAAGCTACCAGGGGATGCGGCCGCCCTTAGTGGAGGGGGAGAATAGTTCTTAAAAAGCATATGCCCCCCCCAGGAATGTCCCTATAGAACCAAATCAAAGCTGCTCCTTGGAAGGTATGAATAGAATAAAAAAAGATTTCTATGGAGCTTAAAGTTCACAGCCATTCTGTGTAGACAAGAGCTAAGAAAAATGTGAGAATTATACAGAAAACCATTAATCACTTCTTTTCTTTAAATACGTATCCTCTCTCCTTTGTTATTATTCAACAGCAAATCTCCGCAGACCGGCTGTTGGGGGAAAAAAAGTGTTAGCTGGCTCTCCCGGATCTGCGAGGGGGAAAAAATTTGGAACCATAAAGTTGAAAACTTTTTTCTCTCAGTTTGGAAGAAGCCCTTCATCATGAATGGGATCCGTGGAATTCAGGCCAGAGGAGGCGAGAGGCGCAAAGGTAACAAAGCCCCCGCCTGGGCTGTCTTTTTTTTTTTTTTTTTTGATCGTTTTATGAGCTCTTTTTACAAAGGAAAGAAGAAACTCTCTCGCCTCCTTCTTTTCCTTTTTCAACTTTCTTCGTGGGGCTTTTTATGGTGGATGCTTGGTCAGATTTGCTGCCTTTTATGATGACTGATGCTTGGGTCAGAGGGAGAGCAAGGGGCCTCACACCTGGAGAGTGTTTGAACTGCTTGGGACCGAGGTGTCAGAGCCCCTGAAAAAGCCCAGAGAAGGTTGTTTGGGAGGCAGCTCAGAAGCCCTTTTCAGGTTTTGGAAAACGCAGGCGGGCCTGGAGAGCTCCGGCATGTATGCGTGTGTGCGAGTGTGCGTGTTTAGCGACACGCACGTGTGGCCTGTGTGTTCTGTGACTTCGCATGTCGACACTGGGGGCTTGTGTCCCTTATGTCTGTTTACCGGGGAGATGTTGTCACTGCCGCCTCCTGGAAAAATGGAATGCAGTTCTTGGATGGAATGCCCCAGGCTTGGAGCCGGGTATAGGTAGATGTCTTCATTTTTTCTTTCTCTCTTCCTTTCTTTCTTTTTGTGTCTAGCTTGGGATTCTGGATAAATATTTGCCGCTCTGGAGCAGGAAACTGTTCCGTTTACAGGCAAGATTCCTTGATGCCGGAATCTTCCTCTTCAACTCTGCTCCCCCCTTCTTCCTGGAGGCTCAGTGCTCAGTTTGGTTTCCTTTTGCTCTCTTGTTTTGGGGACTCTGTTCCCCCTTGTGGGGCCCTGCTTCTGAGGGCAAGGGAGCCAGTGGGCTCTGCCTCAGACCTGAAATGTGCTGGCCCTTTTACCCTGGGGCTCACTTTGGGTTTGGAGGCAGGAGGCTGCCAGGAGAGTGAGTTCATGGAAAGGCCACGTTTTCTAGGCGATTAGCTCAGTATTAGAACCACAAAATGACCTCGGAAGCCCCTTGACCTCTCTGAGACTGGACAGTGTGCTGGCTCCTGGCTCCTGCCTGCTGCCCAGGAGGGAAAATCAGACCTCTGCCGGGAGGGGCCCTTTGGGCTCTTGTGTGGCCCGCCTTCTGCATCTCCCTTTACCCCCAAACCCTTCTTTGCTATCTGGGAATGTCTGGATTGTTTTTCTGTGACTGTCCACTAGGGAGAAAAGGAGTAAAAATTTTTAGCTCAGGGGTACAGCTGGGGGAGGGAAGTAGGGTGCTGATCCGGCCCTCTGTGTAGAATTCCGTTCCTAGGCCAAGTTCTCACTGCACCCCCCACCTCCATGTCCAGCTCATTCCTCCTTTCCTCTTTCTCTTGTGGGGAGCTGAGGGAAGAAAGACAAAGGGAGGCTTTGGAGAGGTCCACAGGGTGTCAGAGGGCTAAGGGAACAAGCCTCCGGGTTCTAAAGAGGGGGTCCCCTCCCAATAGTCCTTTGGAAGCTACTTTCTCTCCAGGTCTCAGATCCAAATCCACAGCTTCTCAACCCATTTTCTGAAGTTCCTTTGTTTAGGAAGCTAATCCTATAATCACCAGTGCCCTCTTCCCCCAGTCCCCAGTCCCACCCCAGCTACTCACAGAGCCCATGGGTGCCTCCCCACCAGAGAAGCAAGAGAGATAGGAGAAGGGTTTTAGGACAGGCTGTCCTGCCCATTTCCAGGGACGGCTCTGCCACACTAACCAAAGTTTCCGCAACTTTTAATTTTAAGAGATGGGTGGAGAATTTGCTAACATGGAGCCTTTCCAAATCTCTCTTCTAGTTTGATGCATCTTAAAATCCACACCAGCAGCCATTCTCTTAGGAGGAGATAGAGACAAAGAGAGACAGACAGGCAGGCAGAGAGACAGACTCCAGCTGGGAAGAGAGGAAATGTCCCTTCAGTTAAAACTAGGAGACCAAACCTTACTGGGATGTGTGTCGGGTATTGATTTGCATTTTGTGGATTGTCTTCTGTAACTTGGGAACTTTAACTCAGACAAGAAATACGGGCATGGGTTGGTACCCCCTCCTTTGTCCCCGAGTCGGGGAATCCATGCAGGGGCTGGAGGCCTCAGGCAGGAGAGGGAGTGAGTAGAAAGGCGGCTGGGTTGCTCCCAGACTGTAAATGTTTGGGGCTCATGTGAAATGTGCACCCGTTACTCCTAAGGGCAGATAACCAACGGTGGGCCCCCTAGAGGCCCAGGTGAGGAAGCTGTAGCCCCCTGGGGCTTTAGGAGCTGCTCTCCGCAGTGCGGGGGGGGGGGGTTCCATCAAAGGGAAAGAGGAGGGAAACCATGGAAGGGAAGATTGGGGTTCATTCAAGGGTTTCAGCCCCAGAGTCTAGAGCTTCGAGATTTCCCCATTCCTCACTCCCAGACCCCCAATCTTTTCAGGGCTGAGCACCTCCAGCGGGCTCCCCGGCTGGAGGTGCTCACCTTCTAGAATTCCAGCGACTCTTCATCTTTGCCCTCTCTTCCCTTCAGGTCCCTGGGCGCTGCCCACTGGCCCTCCTACTTGCACCTCCGGGGGCAGAGGGGCTGCCCCGGGCCTGCCAGCGTGCGCGAGGCCGTGGCAGCGCCGGTGGTGGGTCTCCCTGGGAAGAGCGGCCAGCCGGGGAGGGGAGTCTGGTTGGAAAACAGAGTTGGGAAGTTTCCCAGCGTGAGTTGAGCGCTGACGGATTTGTGATCAGCCATAAAACCGGCGCGTTCAGATTCGTAAATCAATCTCGCCTTTCTCGCAGAATGAACGTTCGCTTTATCGGCAGCAAGAAAGCGCTCCACTCGCGCTCTGGCGCTTGTTTATTTGAACATGGACATTCCCAGGATCCGAAAAGAGTGTGGGCATTTTAACAGAACCTGCCTGGCGTGCCTTCCTGTCATTCTGCTGTTTTCTTGTCCTTAAAGACAATTTCTCGGTTCCAGAGACTGCTGTCTTCCCGTGCTCCTGCCTATTACTTCAGTCCTCTCTCTCTCTGTCTCTGTCTCTGTCTCTCCCTCTCTCTCTGTCTCCCTCATTTCTTTTTCTTGCAGACTTTAGTGGACTGTTTTCCTATAGGGGACCATTTGTGATGGATTTGTGTCCAGGACCTTGCAAGGAGTTGCCCGGGCTGGAGACAGGCACAGGGCCCACATTGGGAGCAGGCTGAATTCAATACCAGTCTGTGTTTTGTATCTGGACAATCAAAGCCGACCACCCCCCTACAGAGTTGCGGGCCCTGCTGGCGCCCCACCCGGGCGTCGGGAGCGGGGATTCCGAGGAGGAGGCAGGGGCCGCCCGGCCGCCCCAGCTGGAACTTACCGGGGCCGGCGGGCAGGGTGGCTGTTTCTTTGGGGGGTTGGTAAAGCATCTGGGTCCTCAGCCTTCTCCCCATTGAGTTGTTTTTGGTTCAGACCTTTCCAGACAAACCGGTGGCGACCCCTCGGTCCCTGCTCCCCTACCCTAAGCCGGATTTATTCTCCTATCCCGCCTGCTCTGACGGCGCAGGCCAGGCTGCGCCGGGAGCTGCTGAAGATAAGGCTGGGAATGTGCCGAGCGGGGCTTCTTCAGGAATGCCTTTTCTGCTCCCCTTTGCACTCCCACCCCTCCCGGGGGCCCAGGACTCTGGTCTGCTCCTTCTGGGGCCAAGCTGTAAGTGAAGGTTTGGGGAAATTTTTGTTTTGTTTTGTTTACATCTGGGATGAAGGAGTGTGTGTCCCTTTCTCTCTCTAGGCCTAGGGAATGGATTGCTTCTATCATCCCTCTGTTTAACCCTTTATTATGAGATCCCCCCCCCAGTCTTTCCCCATCGATCAGGCTCCATTGTCTACTGATTGGGAGCTCAGGGTACTAACACCTGGGAAATAGGGACCTGGGGCTGCCAGGCCGACTTCAAAGCCTCTTTCTTCCCTTTCCTTCCCCTCTAGTTCGAATCTTCGGCCGCCTTTACTGGTGTGTTGGGGGTGGAGGGGGTCACTGAGATGGGGTGTGACATAGGTAGAGAGACACTGAGGGTCCACTTCTTTTGTGTAGATACCTTAGTCTGGGATCTTTGTCTCTAGAGTGTGTTCTCAGCTGGTCACTAGAGTTTGATTCCCTGTGATGGTAATAACACAACAGGGGGGAAAAAAAGTCCCCCTTGCGGTTATTCTCAGCTGTGGGAGCTCCAGAGTCTTCCCTTCACCCTGTTCCTTTTCTGCTCCTTCCAAAGGTACCACAAAAGATCAGAAGGAGAATTAAAGCCAGAAGCCCCGTTCTTTATACATATATAACTTGGACTTATGAAGGGTTTCTTTTGAAGCTGGTCCCTTTAGAAAGGTTGTTGCTCTTTTAGGAAGGGGGGAGTGGGCCCCACTAAAATCAATATCCTAGGAGTGAGAGAGAGAACGGAGTTGGGGGAATCTTGATCTTAGAGGATGCAGAGAGAAGAACTGGAAGCTAAGAAATCCAGGGGCTTGGAGCAGGGCTCCGCGCCCACCCCACCCCCACCCCCAGACGCCCCTGCAGACTATTTCTGCACCTCCACGAACTAAGCAGAAGCAGGAGGAGAAGGGAGAGAGGAGAGGTGGGCTGTGGGTAAGTGTGTGTCTGGGGGCGGGGAGGTAAGGTAGGGAGCGATAGGTAGAGTAGGTGTAGATGCGAACGTGGGAGAGAGAAGGAGAACTCGCTACTCTTCCATTGGTGGGTTGGGGGGGAACCTATTTTGCAGGAAAATTTCTCCTCCTGAAGGGGAAGGTCACAGTGGTCCTTTGAGCCTGAAATCGAAAGACCCCCTTCCCCCTCCTGGTCACGTGATTCATTAAATAATTAATGCCGAGGTTGCAGAATAGATATGTATTCGTCAGGAAAATCGCAGGCTCGGTCTCCCTGTTTCTGACGTGCAATTCAACTGTCCTTTGAAAAACAAGCCTGTACCCCAAGAAAAAAAAAGAGAGAGGGGGAGAGAGGGGAGAGAGAGAAAAAGAGAGGGAGGCAACAATAAAACAGCCCCGCAGCCGGAGCCACACCGCGGGCTGGGGTATTGTAAGTAGAAGGGATTTCTCACTACCTACCGCGTCTTATATGTCCATGTAAATTTATTGTTTGTTATTAATGTTATTGTCGTAAACTGTGACAAATAGCCATCTTCATTTCCTGCCATTTCTCTTCACACGGTGCTCTGTGTGTTTATACCCATTGAGGCATTGCATAGAGATTTTAGGAATATTCCTCTTCTCTCTCTCTCTCCTCCTCTCTCTTTCTCTGTCTCTCCCTCTCCTCCAACCTTTTTCTTGATTTATAGCAATATGGGTGTCAGCTTCTCGACCGGCACGCCAGCCATTGTGTGTGTGTGTGTGTGTGTGTGTGTGTGCGTGCGCGCACGCGTCTGTGTGTGTTTGTGAGCAAGTTGTGTTGTTTATGGGCATGTCTTCGATAAATCATTTCTCATGGAAAATGATGTGGAAGCTAGGCTATTTCTGCGGCCGGGAGAGACTCGCTCTCGGAGCCACTTCCTCCCTCTCTGCTCTGCTCCCAGGAGTTGGTTATTTCAGACGATTTGCAGTAATATATCAGCAGTTAATATGAAAGCTCTATGGCTGGAGGTCTTAAATTACAGCATCTGTGATTATCAATTAAGGCGAGATTTGTATAAATTTGGTAAACCAGAAATGCCTCATTGGCATATAAACCCAGTCAAAGACCACGACCTAATATAAAAATTATATTTGCAAGCCTGATAGAGCCAACATTCCTGAAGCAACAGACAGAGCTTCATTTTTCAGTCGTTCCCCTCCAGGAGTTTGGCTGCTCCGACTCCAGCCCAGGGTAAAGAACCCAATTCTGAAGGCAGAAAGGGCCTGGGGGCAGGGGAGATGGAAGCGGAGGGAGATACGGCTGGAGTTGAAGGCAAAGATTTTTGTAATCGATGGGGACCAAATTGAAGCCCTCTGCAGTGGGAAGGGGGCTGGAAGGATTCAGTTGTGATACTGAAGTGTCATCTGTAGGATCAATGTGTATGGCGAGGTATCGAGGGTGGAGAAGGCGCTCCCCAAACTGGGGGGAGATAATGGGGACAGAGGGTGAGGAGCAGAGAAAGAAGCAGAAAGCCTTGGCTCCCCACCCTCCTGGTTAACAAAACAAGGAAATGAATTCACACCCCAGTAGCCTTCCTTCAACCTCCTGAAACAAAGAAAGTTTCCTCGGCAGTGGCAGTGAGGGACTCTGTGTGTTTGGGGCTCAAGCAAGGAGAAGTTCTCTAAGTTTTTCTAGAAATGAAACGTTCCAGGAATCAGGTGGTCCCAGAAAGTTGGTGAGGGTTCCAGGACATAGGGTGTGTTCCCCTTCCTAAGCCCCCCTCCAAAGAGGGAACAAATGGGGTACAGATTGGGAGGGGGAGAGCTAGTAAATTTTCCCTTGGGTTTCATGTGGGGGTCCCAGTCCCTCCCCATTAGGGAAGAGCCTGATGGTCAAGAGCAAAGCCAGAGGTAGCTTCTGGGGGACATTCTACACTGCACCCCAAAGTTATGATGGGCGAGGAGCAGAGGACCAGAGCTTTTGCCAAGTACGGTCCAGGCTGCTGGCTTTTCCTTTGCTGGCTGGAGCCGGGCCAAGTGACTTTATGGCCACTATTATCCACGATATTTAACTCTGCCTGCTAGTGTAAACCTAGGAGAAAAATTAGAGCGACACCGCACCCAGGTGTTAATTATTCATGGGATCAGCCTCGAGGAGGGGCGGTTTAGGCCTCAGACCTGGAGCACCCAGGAGCTCGCTCCCATGCTCAGCTCCAAGTGGCGCTGAGCCCTGTCCTTGTTAACCGGCAGATTTGTGGTGGTGGGGGTGTGTGTGGAGGAAGCCTCCCAGATTGTGAGTCTGGGTTGAAAATGGTTTAGGGAAAGAGAGAAGGAGAGGTCAAGACCCTAGGCTGGGATGGGTGTGGTGTTACCTAGTCTGGATATAAGGACCTGGGGAGAGTGTGGCTTCAGGGGCAGCTCTGATGGGACTGGAGAGTGTGGGGGAGAGGGAAGGTGCTGGGGAAGGCAGACGTGAGGGATGGGGGCTCCAGCCCTTCAGGTGTCCCTCTTTCGGTGTTGGAGAATCCCACACACGCTCAGTGTGAGAGGCGCATATGTATTTCTCCCTCACCTGGGAAGCTGGGGGGGATGTAAATGTGGGGAGAGTGAGTTCACCCCCAAAGCAGCATTCCAGAACTTAGGCCAAAGTCTTGGAATCCCTGAGAGAGTGGGGGAAGGATTACCTCTTCCTTGGAGAGGAGGAGGGACAGGGGAGAAGGAAGAGGGTAGACCTGTGTTTTACTAGCTTCTGAATTCAGCCTGTTTTGGAGGATGGGAAACCAAAGGGGAAAGCTGAAGGATTTGCTCTTTGGGACAGGTCAGAACTAGCGGGGGTAAGCTGGGAACCAGTCCTACAGGCCTCTACTCCTGTGTTACCAACTCTGCCTCCTTCTCTGTCTCCCCTCCCCCTGCTGCCTTGGCCTGAGACATGGAGGTCTGATCCCCCTCTTTTCCTCTCCATTCTCTCAGCTTCCTTCAGGTCTTTGTCTCTTCTGGCCCTGGGGATACCCCCTCCCCTTCCCTTTCCCCAACCCACACTCAGAGTCTTCCCCCTGGAGGAAAAAGCGGGGAGACCATCCCTCCCCGCCAGTATCTTTTAGTTGCTGGCTCCTTGCAGAATCTGACCGTGTGAGGCCTGATGCCCTCCACACAGGCATACAGGCCTACTCTCAAATCAGCAAGTTTGGAAAGACTTTGTTGCTGTTGTTGTTGTTTTTTATATATATAAGTATTTGGTTTACTTAGCCGTGAAACACCCTGCCTCTTATCTGCTCTGCACATATGCACCCCATTTGCTTTCGTGCCGTTCAGAGGATGAGGTAGAACATATTTGGTGGAAGGGGCTTTCTGGAAGCTGCTGATTCCATCTTCTCTCCAGACTCTGTTGGTGTCCTTCTTTAGTAATGATAATGTTTATTCCCCTGCCTTTAAGAAGCTGAGCTGCCAATGCTTTAGGGATCAGAAGAATTGAATAAAAAGATGAAGAGAGAGAGAGAGAGGATGAAGGAAAAAGGGAGGCCCCCAGAGAGAGAACAAGCAGCAGGATCCTCTTCTGAGGGGAGAAGTTAAGGCAGAGCCCAAGGAGAAGGTGACAGGGAGAATAAAGACAAAGGCCGGTCAGAGCGGCAGGGAGGCTGTCCTGGGACAAGGAACCCCACAACTTGGATGGACACACACACACACACACACACACGAGTTACGTGAGAAGGAGGGAACTGGAAAGGACACCACTCACTTTGCCCCCTTCTTTGTGGTAGAAGGATGTATTTTCCCTGCAGACGAAAGGGCCCTGAGGCCAAGGGCTCCACACTGCCCCAAGGACAGGAGCAGCCTAATAGGTGAGCCCAGAAGTGATTTCTGGAGATACTTCGAAGTCTTTCACGGGCTCAGTTCAAACTCGCAGAAGACAGAGAGGCAGAGTATGAGAAGACAAAGAGGCCGTGAGAAGGGGCCAGAAACCACGGAGATAGCTAGAAAAGGGAGAGAGGGAGAGAGAGAGGGAGGGAGGGAGAGAAAGAGAGGGAGAGACGGAAGAGACAGACGCGTTTGAAGGAGCCCGAGCGCTGGGGGAGGGCAGGCACGCGGACAGGGGAGGGCTGCCTGGGGTCTGGAAGCTCCTCCAGACTCCGCGCTTTCTCTCCAGGCAGCGGCCCACAGCCGGGGCGTCCCAGGAGCGACTGCCCCCGGAGTAGGCCCTGCGGGGTGCTAAATCAGGTGTGAGGCAGCTGGGGTAGGAACCCAAGTGTCAGGGAATGGCCAAGACTGTCCTAGCGGGGCACTCTCCTCTTCCACGACCACCTTCAGTAACTTAATGGCTGGAATCGTCCAAAATTCCACGGGAGGGGTGGGGGTGGGGGTGGGTTTTGGGGTCAGTCGCTCACACCTGCACCCCAGAATCCTTCCTCGGCCTCTCGTCCCCCTGGCGGCTCTGGTCCCTTCTTTCCCTCTTTAGGGCCGGGGAGAAGTTGATCTGCCCGCCGCCTCAGAACTTTCCCTTTCACCTCCAATCCACATCTCCTCCCTGGAAGCCCCGGCACGAACCAACGGATGCTACCCTCACTAATCTCCTCCCTCCCCCATCTTTCAGGAAAGAAAAGGAAAAAGGGAAAGAAAGTTCCTACCAGCCTAAGCAGCTTTAGAAAACTCCAGGGAACCTGGCAAATGCCAACCTTCTCGCTCCTGCCATCCCTCCCTTCACCCCCTCGCCCCTGCCC
>LNAC01000091.1:3601375-3614042 GCA_002007465.1 Ailurus styani
TGGGGGCTGAGGGGCCGGGGGGCGATCCGGGGGTGTGGGGCAGTGTGGAGGAATGTGGGGCGGTACGCCCCCCGCCCCCGGTGTGTGCACGGAGCCCGGTGAGGGGATGGGGGAGCGCTCTGGCCCAGGAAGGGTGCTGGAGGCTCCGGAGGGTTTTCCGGGGGAGTTGGAGGGTGTGCGTCCTGAAGGAAATGCGGGGGCATGTCCTGGGGTTGGGGGGACAGCTGGGCCCTGCTCCCACAGTCCAGCTGTCACCGTGGTGAGCCTTTTAGCACCTGGCGGGTTATTTGAAGCTGAAACTACAAGGGTTGCGGTGAGGCCGGGTGTTAAACTGAGAAGGTAGGAGAGGGGGGTGATTTATGGCTTCAGAGAAGCTATGTTTACTCCCAGACTGCTCTGGAAACCAAAAACCAAACAGAGCAGAGGCGGGAGGAGCCCCTCTCCTACGAGTGGGAGGCGATGCCAGGTTCATTCTCCGGGATTTATTTTCCCAGATGTGGGGAGACGTGGGAACTGTCCCTTTGCAGGCGCAGGATGTGGTGGGTCTGTGTGATGTATGAGGAGGGTGTGCAAGCATGCACACGTGGAGGTGTGTTTGTGTATTGTGTGAGAGCGTTTGCACGCCCGGGCACACGTGCGCTCGGGCTGGGGTCTGTGGGGGTGCAGCATCGCTTTGTGAGTGGGCACACAGGGAGCCGGGAAGGAGGCTCGGTGTTCTCTGGTCCTGGTACTTTGCGGTGTGGTGTGGTAGCTTCAGATGCACTTTGCTGCCCCGGGCCCTCACTGTGGGGTGGTGCTGGTCCCACATGTGCTTCCTTTCCTCCCACAGCCACATGCAAACAGTCCACTTGGCCTGGTCCCTGGCCCCTTTGGGCCACATGCCCACGCTCCCTGATCTTCACTCTGAACCTTTAACTTTGCCATGGGAGGCTAAGGAATTAGTGAGCATGGCTTCGTGGGAAGGAGAGGAGGAGAGGAGAAAAGGGCCGGGGGTAGTAGCAGAGCTAGGTGGTTTGACACTGGGCCTTGGCAGGCTTGGGTTCCATCATTACTGCTCGAATTTTCCCCAAAGTCTCTGCTTGGGAAGGGGCAAGTGAGCACAAAGGGGAACAGAGCAAAGGAGCCATGCAGGATGCTGGGGGGGTGGGGAGAGAGATATTTTGACCCCAGATAGTTATTTCCTCAGGCCAACTGATGGCTCTTGCATTTCTGTCTAGAAGCCTGGCTTTGCCTGGAAATTGTTTTGCATTAAATTTTCTCAGCCGCAGAATTATCTTTCCTCGCCTCCAGCTAAACTTGCATTTTTCCACCAGACACTTGGGCCCCGCACCAATGAAATCTGAGAGGAAGCGGCTGGGCCCTAAGTGGCCGTAATTTAATTGATTTTATCATAAATCATCAACTTGATGAAGAACCCGAGGTTTCAGTGAAGTAAATTGATATTAATGGGAGTTTCTTGAAATGCAAACTCGCTGCATTGTTGGGGCATCTTGAACTGGGGAGGTGGATTTCATGTGTCCCAAGAGCAGAAAGCCTGGACCTGGAGCCCACACAGTATTAGGGGGTAGGGAAAGCGAGCTGTGAGGGGCAGCTGCAAGCAGACCGATTTCTGTGGAGGGTAACAAGCAAAGAAGAGAACATTCTTGGGGAGGGAGCAGAGTCTGACTCTGAGCTCTTCTGGCCATCTTGGGAATGCGGGTCTCCAACTGGGGGGAGGCAGTTGGGGAGGCTGGTAGGTGTGTGGGCAGAGTTGGGGGTCGGGTGAGAAGGCCAGGCTGGTACAATGGGTGCATTGACTCCTGGTTAAAAATTGCCAGGTCAAAGCCTTCCTTCTCTAATTATACAAATTAATTATTTACTGCTCAGGTTGCTGTGTCCAAAAATAGCACTTTTGATTTGGGGATGGAGGTAGAGAACACCCCCCCCCACGCACACACAGCAGGGTGGTAAAAACCAGCGTGTGAGCCTCAGTGGGAGCAGGGAGAACCAGGAGCGGGGTTGATGCTCAGCAGTGGGGATGTACACATTTAAATCCCAAGAAGAAATATTCTGCTTTTGGCAGAGGTGGTGCCCTTTATTGTCTGAACTCAGTTATTATATTGTCGCTCACTTTTACATGAGCACACAGAGAACTGCAAGCTGTCAGTCCCAAAAGGGCCCTGAGCGATCATTTAGGCCAACCCCTCCCCTCCACGTATATGCTCTGGCTTTACAGAGGGGACACTGAGGCCCAAGGAGTTCACTGCTTCAGATCACATAGCCAATCTGGAATGCCTAGAATCCAAGCCTCCCGACTGCTGAGCCTATGCCAAGTAGGACTTTAGATAAATCACTTCCTGGCTCCGAGCCTCAGTTTCCCTGTCTGTAACAGCGGCAGGGGTTGGAGAGGACTGTGTCTGAGTTTCCCCCTAGGTCTGGGCTTGGGAAACTCTCTAGTACTTGGGAGCAGCTCTCGTGCGCGCCCTCGAGTTCTGAGGGCGTGTGGGCATAGAAGTCACCGTGTGCTTATGCAACATCCAGGGGCTTTGTACATGCCAGAGCAGTGGGTAGTTTCTCTGACTGGCTCTAGGAAATCTATTAGAATCTGGACCATTCCTCCTCTTGAAGGTGTCTTTATTCTCAGCAGAGCAGCCCAGGCTGAGAGCAATTGAGTTAGAAGTCAGTGGAGAGGGGCCAGCTAGCTGGGTTGGATGGGGATTGGCATTTGAGGGGGGGGGCTAAGGAAAGGGGGAGTTCCCTCTCACAGAGTAAAGCATTTTCCCTGCCAGGCGCTGGGCTGGGGCTGGACTTGTCCAAATCTCACTTTTTGAAATTCTTCCTCCTCCAGCACGGGGAATGAACTGTAGTTTCAGAATTTGGATTCTGGGGCGCCTGGGTGGCTCAGTGGGTTAATGCCTCTGCTTTCGGCTCAGGTCATGATCTCAGGGTCCTGGGATCGAGGAGGCCCGCATCGGGCTCCCTGCTCAGCGGGGAGCCTGCTTCCCCCTCTCTCTCTCTGCCTGCCTCTCTGCCTCCTTGTGATCTCTCTCCCTCTGTGAAATAAATAAATAAAATCTTAAAAAAAAAAAAAGAATTTGGATTCTGTAATGGTGGGCCACCGCCTGTCCCCCAGCCACACCCTGACCGCAGGGCCTTTGGGCCGTCTCTTTTGGGGGGAGGACACACACAGGGTGGGACAGCGCTGGAGGCCTTCTTCCCAGGGCAGCCAAGCCAGGAGGCCTGTGACCCCCGCCCTATTCTTGCTTTTGTTTTCATCTCTTTTCCCAGCTAGAACTAGGTAAAATCCGAAAGAGCTGGGGGCTTCTCCGAAGTTGCATGGTTGTAAGAGGGAGATTTCTTGTAGGGTCAGGGATATGGGAGGCCACTAGGGGACCAGAGGTTTCCAGACTGCCTTGCGAAGTGCGGTTAGATACATGAGTTCTGGTGGAGGAGTCGGAAGAGATGGGCACAACTTCATCTTTGGGGTTCTGGAAGTCAGAGTCTCTGTTTTGAGAGAGAGGGAGAAAGAAAGAAAAAAAAAACCCAACACCCAAAGGGCTGGCAAGTCCAGACTTTGGCCCTATCCCCTTCTGACTCTGGGGTTTTATATTTGGAGGCCATTGGGAAGGCTTGCGCTGATTGGTCATTAATCCGGTGAGTTATTGTCTGCTAAACAGAGGTCACTGGGAGAGAGACATCCAATCTGTCAGGAGAGACCTGCCCAGTCACTCGCAGCAGGCTGGGCCCCTGTTCCTCTCTTGCCTGCTTCTCCCTCCCTTCCCCAGCCACCCACCTCCTCCCCAGGCTGGCCAAGATTCGCTCTTCGCCCCCTTGCCCTCGCCAGTCTGCCCACCTTTGTCTCGACGGCCGCCCGGGTGGGGTCTGCCAGGCCGGGCCTGAGCTGAGTCGAGATGCGGCCGGCCCCGGATTCAGAACCGGCTCCAGCGCCCAGCAGGCGCCCGCCCGCGCCTGACTCCTGACTTGGCCCGCGGCGCCGCCGGCGGCTCGCTCCGCGCATCCAGGCGGCCTCCGCGGTCCCCGAGAGAGACACTTCGCGAACCCTCGTGGCTGCCCTGCTCTTTTCCTGCTTCCCTCCCGCGCCCCTCCACTTCGGGTGGGGGGAGAACAGAGCTTGCATTTTTCTTCTCCGTCCGGGGCGGCCTCTGCTTTCTTTCGATCCCGGCTTCCGCTGAGCCGAGTCTACACCGGCCTCCGCGGCCGCGGAATCTTCTCCCCGCTTCCCCTTTGTTTCCTTCCGCACGGGCGTCTTAGAGAGGCGGGCGTTGGGAATCCAGATACCAAGAGCCATCTTCATTAGCAATTTAATTTTACAACTGCCAGCTTTGAAATCTTTATTAATATGCAAGGAGAGATGGACACTCCGGTGCGTGTGTGAGCTCCGCACGACTCGGCAGCGGCCACAAAGTTGGGCGGTGAGGCCGGAAAAAAGTGTGGGGCCCGGAGCCCAGACAGGACCAGGAAGAAGCAGCTGTGTAATCGCCTCGCCCCCCTGCTCCCAGGTCCCAGCTTCTCAGTGAGCCGGTGGGTTGGCTGAGCTAGAGGCCAGAGCCTTGGTCACCCCAAGGCTGGTATCAAAAATCGATTTTAAAGGAGCCAGCCATTTTGTCCTTATTGAGAGGAGAGTTTTCGTTTGCTCTTTGGTTGATTTTTCTCTTTCTTTCTTTCCTTCTTTCTTTCTCTCTTTCCTTCCTCCCTTTCTTTCTCTTTCTTTCTTTCTTTCTTTCTTTCTTTCTTTCTTTCCTTCTTTCTTTTTTTTTTTTGTGGAGGGAAAACAGACGTGATCCCTCCAAGGCCTGGAAAAGTGGGCAGCCAGGAATGGCTCAAAGAGGTGTAACTCGCTCCTTGTCCCCTGGTACTGGGTACGGATTAGGAGTGGGGGAGGGGAGTGCTGTAGCGAGTGGGAGGGGAAAATATGCCCAGAAGGGGGCCATTTTTCTCTAATTTTTACCTTTATTATTAATTTCTGCTTTTGTTAGATTACCCTAAAGTCTCTGTCTTAAATCTTTTCTCAAGTTTTCTTTTTCAATTTCTCTCTCTCTCTCTCTCTCTCTCTCTCTCTCACACACACACACACACACACACACACACACACACACAAAGTTTGCCCAAATTTCCCTACTTGGGTCCAGGAAGAAATTGTTGACTCCTCTCTCTGGTCTGCCCCTAAATCACTACTTCATTGTCAGGAGTGATAAACTCCTCTTCTCCCTCTTCTTCCAGACCCCAGTCTTGCCTCATGTCCCTGTGATGTCTCCTACTCCAAGTTCCCTGGCCAAGCTCCTCACTGCCCCAACTTTGTTCCCTGAAGTTTGAAGGGTCCCAGCCTGCAGCAATAGCTCAAAGGAACCGGGCACCCTCCAAGCTGCCTATTCCTCCATGCAGCCAGAAATCTCCAAGAAAGGAAGAAAAAAGACAAGAAAGAAACAAGATCAGGATCTAATTCCCTCCCAAGCAATTCCCAAGGGCTCTGTTCTCCAGGATTAATAAGAACCCCCAGTCCTTCTCCTACCGCATTTGGGGGTGCATGTCCTCTGACATTTTTCTCAGGTTAGCTTTTTGGATCCCCGGTCCTCCTTTTCACCCCCACCCCACCATGCCTCAGCTCCTGGTGTTGCCAGAAGAGACCACAATGAGTGGAGGAGGCTCTGGGAGGGGAGGGGTCCACCTCTGTCTTTGGAAGGCTCCTCCACCCTCCCTCAGCTCTGCTCCAGGCCAGACGCTCCAGGGGGTGCCCTCTGGGCTTTCTCAGTTCCGTGAGGTAATGCCCCATAGCGACCAGGTTCTCCTCTCCCCTCGGTTTTGCAATGCCCTTCTCTAGCTAGTGGTAGCAACAGCTTAGGAGACCAGAGGGTCTGAGGTACATTTTTTACTTTTAATTTTGGGGAGTAAGAGAAAAGACCCAAAGCTGCCCATTCCCTTAAGCCTCCATGAGCCTCCCCGGGCTGAGTCCCCAACCCACCAGGCCCAAAGCTACATAGGAACCAACATTGCAGGTCCCTAGCCAGGGTCTAGAAATCTCAGGACAGGCTCCATGCAGACACGTGCACACACTCAGGCAGCCGGAATGGCGTTCTTTGAGGGTCCTGGCTTGAGTGGAAACATAGGCTTGGGCTTGGGCATTTTCTCTTCTTGATACTCCTAATAAACAGAAAAATGGCTCCCACCCTCTGTCCTCACCCCCCCCTTCCTTCAGCCACCAGCTCTCTAGGCAGGTGATAGGGTCCTTGGGACATCACAGTGGGAGGTTCTGCGTGTGGTTCCTGTTGCTGGGGGGCAGAGAGGCCATGGGTCCCACCCACCCCCTACTCAGCAAGGCACCAAGAAACTGGCTGCTGCAGCCCCCGAAAACTGACTTAAAACTGACTTACTGGGACTGAAAGCAGTAGGGGCTGGAGGAGGCCCCCGGGGGAACACTCTCTAAGGGAGTAGGACCCTTTCTCAGCCCAAAGCAGGGCTTGTGAGTGGGGTGTGAGGGAAGCTTTGCCAGACGCAGCCACCCTCTCCTGGAGGGGAGACAACAGCTGGAACCATCTCTCACCTTTGTTCTCCCAGTCCCATCTCTGCTGGTGCATCCAGATGGGAGAAGGCAAAAGCCAAGCATTCTAACCAGGAGGTCACAGGGTAGTGGCTCTGTCTACTTGAAGTTGAGAGAACAAGTTTTCCACGCTGCCTTTGTAGAGAAGCCGGACTCTCTGCTTTCTACTTTACCCCCGAAGCCCCGAGTCAGCAGTTGGGCAGAGTTGCAAACACTCATGCTTTGCGAGGTGTCCTGGTCCTCTTTTTGTCTCTCCTCCACCCTCCACCGGGAGTGGCTCTTCCCCACCCCCGGCCCAAATCTGCAGACACCTACATTCTTGACTCTTGGCTCCCTCCTACAGGCCTCCTCGCCTTTTCCTGCCCTTCTCAAACACACCCTAAGAAAAGTTTAGCTTTTGTAGTCCTCCTCGCTTGTGCCAAGAGTCATAAATCTTGCAGAGCTAAGAGAAACAAACAGGTTTGTTCTGAATAATAATAATAATAATAATAATAATAATAACTACCCTCCTCCTCTTCCGCCAGCGCATTTAAGATGAAGCCATTTTGGTAGTTCTTCTCACCTTCTTAGAAGTACAAATGTCCTTATCACCTCTTAGCCCCTTCTGCCTAGCCGGAGGTGAGAATCTTAACAGAAACTTCTCCGTTAAGTTCTTACAGCCTCTATTGCCAGCCGTGTCTGGAGCTCAAGCTAAACAGAGTGCTCCTTTTGTCACCCTCCCCGCAACCCCCCTCCTCCTGCAAGATGGTCTGGATTTTTAAAATAATCACTCACCGCTTGTTGTCTGTTCTCAAAAAGGGGGGGGTTAAAAAAAAACCTGTCCCCCCTACCAGTTGGAAACTGAGCCTGGAGATTTGCGGGGAGAGAGAAGAAGTAGGGAGGGTGTGGGGGAACAGAAGAAACAGACTGGGAGACTTGAAGTGGGGGGAGCCAGGGCGAGAGGGCGGGAGACCCAGCCACCAGTCCCGGAGGAGTGAAACTAGTTAAAAAAAAAAAAAAAAAAGGCAGCAAGCCCCAGTGTCGCCACCGCAAATGAACGCAGAGGGACACCTAGCACCCCCACCCCCAGAAGCCTTGGGTGCCTTTCACTAGGCCTCCCCACCTACTTCTCAGTTCGCATAATGGTTTGCCAGCGGGGTGCAGGGGAGTTTCGAACTCCACCGGCTTTGCCTCGCCTGTGCCCTCATCTTCCTCCCTGGCCCAAATCTCAATTTACAACATTTACCTGTTCTTAAAAAACAAACAAACAAACAAACAATAACCCCCCCCAACAAAAATCCCTACCTTCTTTCCTCTCTCACTTTTTTTGAGGGGGGGGTTAAAAAATGTCCCCCTCCCCCATCACCACCAACACCTTCTTCCCTCCTTATCAGGCATCTAAGCTTGCTAAAGGGGGAGTGGTGGGGGGGGTGTGTGTGAGCGTGTGTGTGTGAGTGAGTGAGTGTGTGTGTGTGTGTCTGTGTGGTTTTTTTTCCCTGTGCAAAAGCAGAGGCCATTGTTACGGAGAGTAGGGCGTACCAGTCTTGTAGGGCAACCGCACTGTGGCGGCTTGGCCGAGCCGGAGCCCGGAGCTGGATTCTCAGCGAGCTGAGCCGCCCGAGCACCTTTCGGTCGTCTTCTATTTTTTTCCGCGCTCCCCCACCCCCTCCCTCCTGCGCACCCCCGCTCCTAAGCCGAGTGAATTGAAGCGGACGCCGCGCGGCTCCTCCGGCCGCTGTGCCCCTCGGGCTCCCCAGCCGGGGTGGCTCCTGGGGGGGGGCGACGCAGCTTTAAACAGTGGTCTTTTTTTCCTTTGCCTTCAAGGAGGGGAGATTTCTCGCCTGCCGCTCGCGCTGGGGCTCGATGTGAATATATATTATGTCTGCCTGTTCTCCCCTCGTCGGTGGCTAAGGTAAGCCGGACTGAAATAGGCTATCAGTTTGTGAATGGCGGAGAGTATGTCTCAATGATTTATGGCCCATATGACTCCAATCTCGGTTCAAGAAGAGTTCACAAGCTTTAAGCTTCCTTCCACGCAGCGACTCTCCTCTCTCTCTCTCTCTCCCTCTCTCCCTCTCTCCCTCTCCCTTCTTGCTTCTCTCCTTTTCTCCTCTCTTTTCTTTTAGCAGCCAGATCCAGGGCTGAATTTTCCCCCGGCTGCTAAGAAGAGCCTAACCTTTCTCTCTTTTCCTTTCTCGTTCTTTTATTTTTCTTCCTTCCACTGTTTTTTTTTTAAGTCCTGGAAGGGGGCCTATCCCCTCTCTCCCGGCTTCCCCAGCTATTGTTACTCTCCCCGTCTCTTTTCAGGGGTGTGCCTGGACAGGTGGGGTTCTTGGGGTGGCTCACCGCCCTTCTCCAACGAGACCCTGGGGGGAAGCCGGGAGCGACCGTCTCCCTCCCTCCCTCTCTCCCGAGAAGCCATATGGAGCCTGGGTTTTTCCAACATGGAGGCAAGGGAAATAGACATGTTTGGCTTGGTGGAGCTGCTCCCCACCCCCTCTTCTCCCGGATCCCTAGATCGCGGATCCCCTCAACACCTTAACCTCTTCTCCCTGTCCCATCAGCCGGGCCTCTGCGCCCTCTGGCCGATCCGGGCCTGCCAAAGTCCCGGAGCAGAGTTGCTAGGGCGCCTTTTAATTCGGTTACCTCCAGCGCCCAAACTTGCTGCCCTGGGCCCGGGGTGCTTGGAACCTGCGGCCGGGAGCCCGTTAGGCGTCCAGGACGCTTTCTCCTCGCGTCCTTGGGCCAGCATAGCTAGTGGCCAGCTACCGCGGCAGCAGCGGCCGAGACAGCCCGGAGGCGGCGGCCAGGGGCTAGCTCCGTCCACAAACCTCCCAGCCCTCGCTCGCCGCCGCCGGAGTCTCCATTCTTTCCTGTTACGTCTCTGGCTTCTCCGCTTCCCACACTCGCCTGGCCTGTCCTGCGCTGGTTTGCAGGTTTATTGCAGAGGGAACGACAGGAATTTCGGCCCCAGGCGTCTAGTCAGATTATTGCTTTATTATCACCATCATCATCATCATCATCATTACTGCTGTAACAATCATTTAGACTAAATAAAGCCAGGGCCCAGCCAGCCAACCCCTTCCAACGTTTTTATTTCATTCTCTTCTCTATCTATTAATAACAAACTCAACTGATGCCTGTTAATTAATTCCCCCCTTCATCCAGGGCTGCTCCGGAGCTAATTTTGGTTAAATCATCAGAGGCTAATGGTAATAATAATAAAGGGATTGGGTCAGCCTGGTCAATTGAACTCCAGTTCTCCTCCCTGGAAGGACCTGCTGCTTGACAGACCCATGTGTATTTCCCAGAAACAAATTCTTCCCAGAAACCAATCGGAACTCAGGGCTACCCTGGCTCCCTTTTGAGTGTAAATCTCTGCCATTTAGAAGGGGATTTATGTGTGGGAGGGACTTCCTTCACCTGCACTCCTTTTATTTTATTTTCCTATTTTTAGTTTTCTTTGGAGTTGACCAGTTGGGCTGAATGAGATCTAAGTAGTCCAAACTCACATGTCAGAAGACAGGGTCACTCTGGAGGTTTTATGAAACGCGATGGTGAGAGATGCGGGAAGACAGGGAGAGAAAAAAATGCAGTCAGAAGTTTTAGGAGAAATACACAAAATCCTGTGACAGCTTGAAGATTTATTTTTTTCTGGACAGTTTTAAAAGTCTGCGTTAAAATAATGATTTTTTTTTTGCCTTGGAATACTTCAGTAAACCAAGTACCCTGTTTCCAACCCAGAGAATAATATTGTTCTGATTGCTCTGTTGACTTTATTGCCTTGGGTAAAGGTGTTCTCATTCAGGAAGCACTTTTGCATCTCTTGGTAGAAAAGTCCAGCAGTAACCCAGTTTCTCTCTTCTTTTCTTCTTTTGGAGAAATCAAAGGAAACAGACTGTCAAGGAAAAGGGTGGGAAAAAAATTAGGTCTGATGAAAAAAAATGGAGCCGGGAGAGACCTGGGCCAAATGGTCACTGCACCAATCAGTCCGGCCGGGGAAATGGAAACAATCCTGCTCCATTTGGGGGCCCCATGGGGGCTGCTAGCTGCTGGGTCCCAGACTTGGCTGAGGAGAGACTCAGACTGAAGGTGGTGGTACCTGCTGCAGGGCCACGGAGGAGGCTCGGTTCTGCTGGCTCTGGAGGTTAAAAAATCTTCAGGAAGTTTCTAGGTCAGGCTGTTGTTGTCTTCGTGAGGTAGGAGGGGAAAGAGAGGACTCCTCACTGGAGAAGGTTCCCTGCTCAACTTGCTTCTCCTTCCTGTCTCTTTCGGAGATCCTCTGGTTTTTTTTTTTCTCCAGGCTAAGACTCTGCTTGGGTGAGAGACCTAGATGGGCACAGAGGGAGGCAGGGACAGGCAGCAGGAGGCCTCTCAGCTCCGAGGAGGGTGTCGGTGATGCTTTTATTTTGGAGTCTCCTAGTCCCCCCCCTCCTTGAGCCACCCTGCCCCAGAGTTGGTGGTGGGGGGGGGAGATTGGGAGAGGGAGGAGGAAGAGGTCAGGGGCTAGCATGCAGGCGGGAGAGAGAAACCATGGCCTTTGCGGTAGTAAGATTCTATACCTAGGCAGTCCCCAAAGGAGTAGAAGTGGAAATAAAAACGGGTGGGCTTTTTCCTCAAAATTAAAATAAGAAATCGGAAAAATCCATTTCAGGTCAGGAAAGTGGCCTCAGCGTCTGCTTTGAAGATGTTGGGGTGGGGGAGAAGAAAAAAAACTCTATTGATGTCAGTTCCCTTTTCAGCTCCTAAGATGGATTCGAGCCCCCGTCCTCTTCCCCTTGTGTCTCTCCTCTCACCCCGCAGGTCAGCCGCTCCCAACGGACCCGGGAGGAGGGGGGCAGAGAGGGGAGGGGGGGTCCGGCGCCTCACGTGACCCCCGCGGGTGCCAATGTCCGGTCGTGAGGGTAGCAGGCTCTTGCAAGTTGCCACCCACCGCCCGGGCCTCGCCCAGCGATGCAGAAAGCCACCTACTACGACAACGCCGCGGCAGCACTCTTCGGAGGCTATTCCTCGTACCCGGGCAGCAATGGCTTCGGCTACGACGGTCCCCCCCAACCCCCCTTTCAGGCCGCCACGCACCTGGAGGGCGACTACCAGCGCTCGGCGTGCTCGCTGCAGTCCCTGGGCAACGCCGCCCCGCATGCCAAGAGCAAGGAGCTCAACGGCAGCTGCATGAGGCCCGGCCTGGCCCCCGAGCCCCTGCCCGCCCCGCCCGGCTCACCCCCGCCCAGCGCCGCACCTACCAGTACCACTAGCAACAGCAGTAATGGGGGCGGGCCCAGCAAAAGCGGCACCCCCAAGTGCGTTCCCGGCTCCAACTCCACCCTCACCAAACAGATTTTCCCCTGGATGAAAGAGTCAAGGCAGACGTCCAAGCTGAAAAACAGCTCCCCCGGCACAGGTACCGGCTCCCTGCCTTCCTCGCCGTCAGCTTTCGTCAGGGCCAGGAATGTCACTGTTATTCTAGCGCCCAGCCCTGAGGCGCCCGGGCGGCGGCCGGGGAACAATGTCAGGTGGCGGCGGCTGCGGCGCCCTGCCCCTACCCCCCCCCCCCCGACGATCCCCGACCCCCCCCACACCCCCCCCCCCCCNCCAGCCGCCCTCCACCTGAGCTGCCCGCCGAGCGCTGTAGGCCAGGTGCTCGCTCGGCCGCAGCCCTTTGCAAGGCCGCAGAGCCACGAGCCGCGCCAGCAGACGCAGAGTCGTCAACGATTGATTGTTATTAAGTATGATTACTGTGGGTATTAATCACAATCGCTCGGGCGGCCCGGGGTCCCGGCCTCCAGGCAAAGCAGCCTTTTGGAGCCGCACTTCCGCGCCCTGCCCCGCGAGTGTCCAGATTCCCCCAGGGCTTCTCCTTGGCCGCCCACTTTGTCCACAGGACCCGGCGGGAAGTGTGGGGGTGGGGAGTGAGGGGGGTCTTCCCAGAACCTGGAATTGGGGATGGGGGGGGGAGAGAAAGCGTGCGCGAGAAAATCCAGCTCTAAATAAATGGCCATGCGGCTCTGTCTGCGTGACATGATCAAATTTTCATAAGCTGGGGCAGCAAGAGGAGAACAGGTCTCTTAATAAATGCCACTATTATAGAGTGTCCGCTAATGCGACGGGCGGTGGGGAGGTGGTGAGGAGGAGGCGGGGACGAGAAGGGGAGGG
>LNAC01000091.1:3622357-3667492 GCA_002007465.1 Ailurus styani
CCGGGCGGGAGCCCGAGCCTTTGCCCGAAGAAGCCTTCCCCGAGCGGCAGGATTCGCCGTTCCTGCCCGACCTCAGCTTCTTCGCGGCCGACTCCTGTCTCCAGCTGTCCGGAGGCCTCTCCCCCAGCCTGCAGGGCTCGCTCGACAGCCCGGCTCCCTTTTCCGAGGAGGAGCTGGACTTCTTCACCAGCACCCTCTGTGCCATCGACCTGCAGTTCCCCTAACCTGTTTCCTCCCGGGCCCTTCGACCCCGTCCCCCCCCACGACCCCTCACCCCAAGTCGTTTAGACTTCTTTGTGTGTTTTGCTAAAATTCAGGTATTACGGAATTAGCGTTTAATCCATTTCCTTTCTTTTCTCTCTAAAATACTGGGCACGCGGGCGTCTTTTTAGGAATCACACCGGAAAATTCCGTTTGGTAGACTCCTTCCAACGAAATCTCAGGAATAATTAAACTATAGGGGGGCTTTTTTAAAAAAAGAACTAGAGGAACTCGTTTTCCTCTCTCTTTTTTTTAAGTTTTAGACCGTATTTATTAAAACTCTTTAATAATAGGAAAAGGGGAAAGTATTTATTGTACATTATTTTCATAGATTAAATAAATGTCTTTATAATACGACAACGAGTGTTTGTGTTGGGACCCAGCCCCTTTCCCTGCATCCCCCCACCGGGCCGGCTGTCACTCCCTGGGGACCCGCGCGCGGCTTGCCCGACCCTGGGCCGCGAAGTCCGGGTGGTACAAAACCGACCCGATTCGGCCACCGCTTCTCGGCCCGGCCCGCAGCTCGGGAGGAGTCGGGGGGTTCGCTGGAAGCTCTGTCACCTGCACACCCTCTAACGGACGGCCTTTGGCCCTGCTCTGGGGTTCCCGGGCCTCTGCTTAGAACGAAAGGTGGGCCGGTGACGGGAGAAGGCACAGACCAGGGTGCCCGGTGAGGGGGCCTCGGGGTCGTGGGAGGGGGCGCGGGGATTCAGCCAAACTTGGAGGGGTCCTCGCGTTTCCCGGGTTTCTCGCTTCAGTGCCCCCAGCGGGGTCGAAAAGGCCTTTTCGGGAACGCAGGAAGCCTGGGGACGCGAGGCCCGGGGACAGGCGTCGAGCGGGGGTCGGGGGTTTCCTCGGGAAGCAGGTTCCCCGTGGGCCGGAAGGGAGGCCGGGGGAGCGGGGAGCGGGCCAGGGCGGCCACCCCCGGGCTTCGGGGAGGCCGGGCGGCGTCGGGAGGCGCTGGGCCCGCGGGGGCGGGAAGGAGGAGCGAGGAGAGCGGGAGCGGGAGGCGCTGGCAGGCGAGGCAGATGCTCAAGATGGCGCGGGGGCCGGGCTGCAGGGCGGGCGCGGGGAGAGGCGGCGGCCGCCATGACAGNGAGGCTCGGCCCCGCGCCCGCCGGCTCCTTCCCACCCCGCGGAAGAGAGGGAGCCAGGGAGCCCCCTTGCCGTTTTTGTTTTATTCACACAAAGGCCGCCGGCGGAGGCTGAGGACGCCAGGTGGCCGCGCAGGCCGCGCGGGGCGGGCAGGGCAGTGGCTGAGCGGGGCGGGCAGGCCCGGGTGGGCCTCGCCGCGTCTGACTGTGGGTCCTTCGCTCTGGGATCTGAAGCCCGGCCAGAGCTCGCTCCAAATGCAGGGCCGCCTGTCTTACCAACAACTTCATCTGCCACCTCACCGCCGCCTGCTCTCCCCCACCGCACCCTGCCCGGCTCCTTGCAAACCCGGCAAAGCGGGAAGCCGGGGATCGATCTCCCCCATCTGCCTCCTGGTTTGTTCCGGGGAACGCGGAGATTTAAAGGGCCCTGGAAAGCCATCCATCCTCCTTAGGTTTACTTAATATTTCTCTGGCTCAGAAACAGACACCGCAGGGTTACCTCCCCAGCAGATGCTGCCCTTCTCGGAAAGCAGTTTATTTCCCGGGCCTCCCAGACTCTCCCCTGGACCAGCAGGACGGGGGACTGGGAGTACCAGGCACTGGGCGGCAACAACTGTCAGGAAAAGCCGGGAGCCAACATGGGTCATGATATATAGGACTAGACAGGCTCTCCCATATTTTTTTAACTGGTCCCTCAGGGTGGGAAGTGCACACATCTTACTCAGCTGGAATTTAATCCCTTAAACTGTCTTAATATAGAATTCATCTCCTGCATTAAATAATCTTATGTCATGTTAAGTTGCACTTATTTCTTTCATAAATAAATTAATATAGAACAATTAGATGTGTTATTATAATAATATCGTGTATCTTATTCGTTTATTTTCCCTCATAAAATATATAGGTATGAAATAAATTCAATATATTAAAGTAATAATACACAGCTTATTGGCTTGTGTATTTATTTTCCCCATAAATAAGCAAATATACAATACATTAAAACCACACTATACATCTCACTGGGCTGTGTGTTTATTTCTCCATAAAATATGCCCATAGGCAGTACTTAACATCTTAAAAATCACAGCACATAGCCATCTCTACACCAACAAAATGAAACAGACATTTCAGCTGGGGCTTTGATTTCTATGGACAGCCAAACTAGGTAATTTGGTCTAATTAAAAATGCTCTTTCAGCTATAGCAGGTTGTTACAAAGATCAAGAATACCAGAAGGATCTTGCTAATTGCCCACCTTCCAGCTTTCTTTGGTCAAAAGGAGAGCACCCTTCATCAATGCCAAAAATACAGGATCTGCTCTGCTGGAGAGAATTCACATCCTGGGATCATGGCTTGGTCTGCAACACTCTGGGGCCTCTGAGGCTTCAGTTCTCTAAGGGCCTTGCTGCTCCATGGATCAGCAGCAGCACTACCTGTAAGCTAGTTAGAAATGCAGAATCTTAGGCCCTACTTCAAGTCTACTGGATCAAAATCTCAATTAGGCAGATCGCCAAGTAATTTATATGCACATTAAAGTTTGAGCAGCCCTACTAGATCATAGTGCCACCTTGCTTCCTGCCTTCCTCCCATGCTTAAGCATTTTTTGACCTGCTTAACCTGGGTGCTCCCTTCCAATCTTCCCCAACTCAAATTAGTGGCCCAAAAGAACCGGGAATCTTAGCTCCTGCCTGAGGCTGCACCACTCCTGATTCCTCCTTGGCAAAGTGAGTGGAGGGGCCCGGTGGGTCCAGGCAAAGGCTCAATCTACCTGTTCAGATCTAGGCACTTTGTGTATCCTGAGGGTGGGAAGCAATGGATCCAGGGACTTGGGGAGCATTTCCAGCATTTCACTTGGTTGATTATTAGAGAGGAGTTGGAACTCTTCTTCCAGTCAGCACAGGAATCTTTCAGTCTCTCCTTTTCCACATTCACAAAACTCACCATCTCTGATGCCACCACAGCAGAACAAAGAGACAATGCATTTCCAGAAGGAAAGGACTCCTGTTTTCAATCTCCCCACTGAATTTCAAAATCAAGGGAATGCCTGGCAATTTGGGATTCATAAAGGACTGGCACTCAGGATGCCTGTGTTCCAAATCAGCTTTTCCTTGTTTCATCTCTGGGGCCATCCTCTTTAGCCTGAGTGTTCCCAGCTGGCTTTGGAGAAGGAAAGAGAAGAGGAAGGGGTTCCCCAATAAGGCAGCAGACACCGCCCCCCCCAGCCTTGCCCCACATGATGGTAAGCTGATAGTGGTGCCAGGCAGCTGCACTCACTTATCCCATTGGGGTAGGGCTCCTCTTGGGTCAGGACCAAGTATGAGTGGTCTGCAGCACAGACTGGTTATAAATTGGCTGTGGTTGGAGTGAGAAGGTTTCGGCGCGGTCCCGAAAGCTGCTGGTCGGTCCACCCTGCTCTTGGTGCGTCATCTTTTAAGAAGAATGGCTCATTAATATTACGGTGAAAGCAAAGGACCATTAAATTGAGAAATTATTTGCCATCATGATAACCCTAAGTCATTAAAAAAAAAATTTAACTCAGGATGGAGCCAGTCCCTTCCCCTTTCCAGACCTCAGTTTCTCCATCTGTAAAACAAATGGAAGACTAATGTCCCCAATATCCTCTGCATCAATAAATACCCAAAGTATATTTGTTAGTCTTCACAAACAATGTATTCAATATTTATTATGGCTGGTGTCACTGGTGTCATGGAGGTGGTGACTTTTGATGTTTGACAACCACCTACCTCCCAAGTATCTGGTAGAAACATTTTAGCACATTTTAACTTGTATCTTTATACCCACAATCGTGCCCCCAATCATTATTTAAACTAGCAGGGAAAGAAATCTTTTCGACAAACATGTCACTGGGTGTAGTGATATGAGCCAGGTAGTCAACAGACATGAGTATTAAGAAGTGTCCTAATCAAGTTTACCTCTGACTTTCATCTTTTGTCACCTTCCCCAACATTTGGTTATGTTTCCTCTTGTGTCAAAAACAGCAGGATGGGGCGCCTGGGTGGCTCAGTGGGTTAAAGCCTCTGCTTTCGGCTCAGGTCATGATCTCAGGGTCCTGGGATCGAGGCCCGAGTTGGGCTCTCTGCTCAGCAGGGAGCCTGCTTCCTCCTCTCTCTCTCTGACTGCCTCTCTGCGGACTTGTGATCTGATCTCTCTCTGTGTGTCAAATAAATAAATAAAATCTTTAAAAAACAAACAAACAAAAAAACAGCAGGATGGGGCACCTGGGTGGCTCAGTCGGTTAGGCGTCTGCCTTCGGCTCAGGTTATAATCCCAGGATCCTGGGATTGAGCCCTGCATCAAGCTCCCTGCTCAGCGGGGAGCCTGTTTCTCCCTCTCTCTGCCTGCTGCTCTGCCTACTTGTGTTCTCTCTCTCTCTGTATCAAAAAAATAAATTAAATCTTTTTTTAAAAAACCAGTAGGACATTTTATACAAAAAGAGTCACCAAATTGCTTTGACATGGTATACTAGACCTTAAAATCCCTTTAAGTCAGGTTTCGTCTAGTTGCTGGGGCGTCAGAGCATAGGTACAAATTCTGGGTCTCCCTAAACAGCCCTGATGAATTCCCCTGCCCATCCTTCCCCTAAGTTTCTGACAAGCATTTCGTGGCCCTCCTGCACATCTTCCAGAAAGCGCTCTCATCAAATACACGTCCTCAGTTTGCAGAGGGTGGCCTCTAGCTCCCATGTCATCCCCTCCACCTGCTGTGGGTGGTGTAGCCCAAATCCTCCCTTGACCTCTCCAGCTCAGCTCTGCCCTCCTGTCCCCGCCCCATCCTCTTCTTCACTCTCAGTTGAGAAGCAGATATTTAGTGCTTGAAGGAGATCTAACAAACTTGCTTCCTCTGGAGAAGAGAGTGAACAGTAAAAAGAGCCCTTCTAAAACCTTCTCTAATTCCTGAACACTACAGAAAAATTGCAGTCTGGACACTCATCCAGATACAAAGTCATCTTGATCATTGTTCTATAAAGTTTCCAAAGTGGGGGCGCTCGGGTGACTCAGTCGGTTAAGCGTCTGCTTTGGGCTCAGGTCATGATCCCAGTGTCCTGGGATCGAGTCCCACATCAGGCTCCTTGCTTAGCGGGGACCCTCCTTCTCCCTCTGCCTGCTGCTCCCCCTGCTTGTGTTCTGTATCTCTCTCTCTCTCTCTGTCAGATAAATAAATAAATAAAATCTAAGGGAAAAAAAGTTTCCAAAGTGGATATCTTGGTCACAACTAACACACTTAGAGAAAGCCAATTGAGTAGAAAATTATTTCAACTCTTTATGTCACTCTAAACTTTCCTTTTAGAAAGATTCCAACTCTCTGACTTACCTTTCAGTCCAAATGAAATCTATCTAGAACACAGAAGTTAGGTTCAACCCCTACTCCCACCCAGGAAGGGCAGTTTCTAAACTAAGTTCGTCAAGGAAAGAGAGACAACATCCTCCCTAGAAAACTTTTTCTAAATATTTGGAAGATCAGGAAGTTCTTGCTAATATCTAACCTCACCCTTCTGCTACAGTTTTAATCATCTGGGTTCTTTATAGATTATATGATATTAGGCTTTAGTCCCGAAAGAACTCTGCAGCTTAGAAGAAAATCCTTTGCCTAAACAGAGACAAACTTCTCAATTCTCAATGAAATTTGCATATGACAAAATACATATTGTATAATATACGGTGATATGTTACATGAAAATAAAGCACATATGCTATTTTCCTGTCACATATTTCCATATTTTAATATGCTAGTTATATTAAAAAGCAGAAGACTGACTCATACTATTTCAGAATGTGCATGTAATGTTAATATCAGACATTTATAGAGTTTTCCATTGTTTATATTTTCTTGTTTGCTTTAATCTGTCTAACAATGCAGTGAAGTAAGTAGAATTAAACCCATTCTTCTTCTCTGAGGCTGAGACCAGAAAGACCAGGAAACTTGTCCAGAGTCATAATGCTAAGAAATGACCAAGCAAGGATTTGAACCCAAGTATTCTGGCCCCCAAGCTAGTAGTCTTCCCCTTATAATATGCACTGCCCATAGTCTATGGTTCTCAACCAGATTTGTGACAATTTAATCAGCCTGTATTAAAAGAAACCCCACTGAATTCAGTTTTCATCCTCTCCTCAGATAGCCATCTCTTATAGAGAAAAAATTACAACCCTGAATGCCCTTTTAAATCTTAAGTTTCAAACTTTGATTTTTTTTTCAGAATGCATTCTTTTTTTATTTATTTTTTTTAGTTGTCATTTTATTTTTTTTAATTTTTTTATTTTTTTATTCTTTGCCCTGGGGGTACAGGTCTGTGAATCATCAGGCTTACATCTTTCACAGCATTCACCAAAGCACAAACCCTCCCCAATGTCCATAACCCATCCACCCTATCCCCACCCTCCCACCCCCCAGTAACCCTCAGTTTGTTTTGTGAGATTAGGAATCTCTTATGTCAAACTTTGATCTTGAGCTTGGCCTTGGGCCTCAAGAATTGGGCTGAGGAGAACAGGCAGAGAGACACTTGAGGACCTTATGAAGGAACAGTGCAGACTGCTCCTGCTACTCACCCCAACCCCCAGCAGAAACAGCTTCTTCCACAAAAAAAGGCCAGAATCAGGTGTAAACTTCTAACATATCCCCATTCTCAGTGTGATAAGGACTAGCACCTTTCAACCTTTCAAAGATCATTTCACTTCTAAACATGCCTATGGTGTCCTTGCTCTCCTGCATGTCTAAATAGATTATATAAAAGAGGAAATCAACCAACTTTATTTCACTTTGGTGTTGGGTGCACCCAGACTTTCTCTGGTGAACTTAATCTGGTCATCCAGAAAATGCTGTAGCTCATAGGTTTCTCCAGCTGTGGAGCACTTCTGTTTGTTTGTGTGTTTCGTTTTGTACTCAGCTGTGGATTTAGCAAGGAATTCAGGCTTCAGAGACTTTCTCCCAGGCCAGAGGCTGGTGAAGTCTCTTTTAAAAAGGAGGAAGCAACTTGGGAAGGTAGGGACCCAAGTTACTTTTTTTTGCCAGTCATTTCTGCAGGGGCTGGGGGAACCAACAGGAATTTGGGGACGTTTTAATCTTTCTGCTACACAAGGGAAAGGAGCAAGACTCAGGGATGCATTAGGGATTATAGTGAATTTGGAGAGCAGAGGCCAAAGCTATCCCTGTAATCAACAGTATCACTTAAGACACTTTTTCCCCAACCCCTTGCATCTTAGTCATTAATAATCAATTTTTGGTGACTTCAGCTGTTACTAGGGAGAACGCATTTCCCCAAATCCCAAACGGATTTCTGTTCTTTCATTATACTGGTTTACAGGGCCCTTGGGTGGCTCAGTTGGTTAAGCGTCTGACTCTTGATTTCAGCTCAGGTCATGGTCTCAGGGTTGTGAGTTCAAGCCCTGAGTCGGGCTCCTCACTGGTAGTAGAGCCTGTTTAAGATTCTCTCCCTCCCTTTGCCCCTCCCCGCTCTAAAAACAAACAAACAAACAAACCGGTTTGGAATTCACTTCTTCATTTAGACCTCAAATTGTTGTCTTAATTGGAGAAGCAAGGGATGAGGTGAGTGGGTTCTCTCTGGGTTGAGGGAAAGGTAGAGAATGGAGAAGTCTCAAGTCTCTTCAAGGCAGGGCAGCGGGGTCAGACAAAGGCCTTCATCAGATTTGGGGCTAGAAGAGAAATCCTAACCCTAAATAAACTCTTCTCCTCCAAAAGCCTCAATGGAGAATATCTTAAAGTGAGAGGGAAAAGTTAGGAACATCTACAAACCCCAAAAGGGGAACTAGAAAGAAATATTCTTGTTCTCCCCTCCAGGCTCCTTTTCTCTTCAAGCCCTCTGCAGGCCACCCCTGCCCCCAACTCTCCTTCCCTTTGTCCGCCCTCATCCCTTTGGCAGTGAACATTCTCTCACCCTCCCCCATTGTACCTCCCTTAAAGAAGTTACCAGCTGGCCCCCCTCCCCCAACTTGTTCTGGTCCTAAGCGGAGTACACGTGGGGAGGGAAAGGGGCAAGAGGCCTGTGAAAAGCTTTGAGCTCTTTCATAGTTGGGGGGCTAAGCGAGGCTCGCTGTTATTAACAGAAGAGAAAGGCTGTGCGATTCTGGTGATAAAGAGAGAAAGCTGGAGAAGTAGCTCTAAAGGACAGGCAAAATGATGGGGAAATGGAAAACAGAAATAGGGAGAGACACAGAGACGGAGGAAGGGAGGGAGAGAGAGAGAGAGAGAGAGCGACCGTTTGGGGTTCTTGGCAAAGGAGGAGTACTCACTCTGCCTTTTAGGGGTGGAGAAACCTGAGAAGCTTTGAGAGTCCTCCCCGGGACCTGTCCCACCTGCTTGCTTCCCTTCCTCTCCTGAGTTCAGTTGTTTACAGAGATCCCTCCCTGAACTCTTGCCCTTCTGGACTTGCCCTAGCCCCGGCCCCAGGCCTCCGGTCAGGCAGACACCCTGACAGGTTACAAATGAGCGTGGGTGTTGGATTGCGCCAAGCTCTTGTCCTCAGAGTCTGGAGGAGGAGAATCAGTGGGCTCTACCCAAGAGCTTCTCTCCCAGTCGCATCCAGGTCTGAAGAGAGAGAAGGAGGCACTTCCTGTTCCCTGCCCCTTTCCCCAACCCTAACCCAACAAACACACTGGGCAGAGAGGGGTGAGGCTCCTTTGCTCCTGAACCTCAGGACCTCTAAACGGATTCTCCCATTCTCCAAGCAAACTCTCTTCATTGATTCTAGAAAGTTCATTGAAAATTTGACTAATCTTTGACCCGACTGGTATTGAATTTATGAATTTGAGGCTTGGGATTTTGGGGGGGAGGGTAAGGGAAAGAGATGAAGGGTGGGGGGGGAGAGGGGTAGGAGGGAGCCAGGGGAATACAGGAGCTCCACTAGTTTTAGTTATTTTTTATTTAAAAAAATTTTTTAATTTAAATTCAACTTAGTTAACATGCAGTGTATTATCGGTTTCAGGGGCAGAATTTAGTGATTCATCAGTTGCATAGAACACCCAGTGCTCATTAAATCAAGCGTCCTCCTTCATGGCTGTCGCCCAGTCACCCCATCCCCCGACCCCCTCCCCTCCAAGAACCCTCGGTTCGTTTCCTATAGTTAGCTCCACTAGCTTTACACACTTGAGAAAGAGAATAAGATTTCCCTCTTCTTCACCGTAAACATCACCTAGCTCTGTGCTCATTGTGGCTCTCTGGAGAGATACAAGGAGTTATTTGAGTCTGAGTGAGCGAGCCAGCTACAGCTATGGATGGCTAGAGAGAGGATAAATACATCGAGAGAGATGAGGTGATGGATAGGTAAGGAACGAATATAAATATGGAGAGAGATGGACGAATGGAGAGATGGATTGAGACAGAGAATATAAAGTGAGGCTGAGGGAGAGAAATGGATGTGTGAATGAGGAGAGAGCGTCTATGTGGAGAGGTGGAGAGAGAAATGGGGCGTTTCTCATCCTCGTCTCCACATTTCTGTCGTACTGCCTTGCTCCCTGAAATGCATTTCCCACCTCTCCGCTAATGAATTCTTCCTCCAGACTCTAGGCCCTGTACCACCCTTGGGTGTTTTGCCCCCTCTTCCTTCACAGTTATCCATTTGGCCCGAGATAACATGCCTTCCCCCAGTGTCCTAGCCCATCACCCCAAGATAAATTGGGAGAAAGAGACCAGGGGTGGGAGCTTTGGGCAAAGTAAGGAGGCTGGATTCCCCACCTCCCAGTCTAAGGCCTTGGGGGGGGGGAAGCTCCTTTGGGGGTGGGAAGAGTGAGGGGCAGCTGGGTTGAATTTGTCCAAATCTAATAACCCAGGAGCCTATTGAAGGCCTTGGGGGTCGGGAGGGGAGGAAAGTCTTGAATATTCCTCTAACTTTTACCCCCTCTCCCTCTGCTCCCTTCTTTCCAAAAGTCTTTGAAGAAAGATGTTTTTGACGCTTCCACGTCACTCTCAGATGGATGGGCTGCGGGTGATTGAAGTGTCTTTGTCATGCTAATGCTTGGGGGGTGATGGATGGGCGCTGGGGCTGCCAAACTCTGGCCCGCTGCGCCCATTGGTCTGGGAAAGATCACATGCGCCCCTCCACCCCCACTCCCTACCCCCTTCCTGGGGGAGCCCTGGCCCAAGCGAGCTGGGCCGGGCCATGGATGCAAGCTTCAGCGCTGTGACATACTGCCAAAAGGTTGTAGGGCAAGAGGGTGTCTCCCCCAAACGGGCCGACCCTCCTGCGGCCTCCACGCATGGACTATAATAGGATGAACTCCTTAGAGTACCCACTCTGTAACCGGGGACCCAGCGCCTACAGCGCCCACAGCGCCCACAGCGCCCCTACCTCTTTCCCCCCCAGCTCGGCTCCGGCTGTTGACAGCTACGCAGGCGACACCCGCTATGGTGGGGGACTGCCCAGCCCCTCGCTCCAGCAGAACTCAGGCTATCCCACCCAGCAGCCGCCTTCGGCGCTCGGGGTGCCCTTCCCCAGCTCCGCGCCGTCGGGGTACGCCCCGGCCGCCTGCAGCCCCAGCTATGGGCCCTCTCAGTACTACCCTCTGGGCCAACCGGAAGGAGATGGAGGCTATTATCATCCTTCGAGCTATGGGGCCCAGCTAGGGGGCTTGTCCGACGGCTACGGAAGCGGTGGAGCGGGCCCGGGGCCGTACCCTCCCCCGCCGCCCCCTTTCGGGACCGAGCAGACGGCGAGCTTTGCCGCGGCCTATGCTGAGCTCCTCTCGGAGGACAAGGAGTCGCCCTGCCCGTCAGAACCCAGCACCCCCACGGCCCGGACCTTCGACTGGATGAAGGTTAAGAGGAACCCCCCCAAGACAGGTAGGAGTCAGGCGTGGCCACCTCCTCTCCGGGCCTCAGCGACCCCCGGGAGGGAGTCCCGGGCCCGGGCCGGCAGGACAGGTGGGGGCAGGTGAGGGAGCACTTCGCCACGTCTCAGGTCAGTGGGCTTTTCCCACCCCGGGGAGTGCCCGGCTGCCCTGCAGAGGAGGTCTGCACACCCCCCCGCTCCTCGTCTCTGTGCCCGACACAGACTCAGCTCCCGGGGCCGGAGGGGGACGGAGGCGTCGGGGAGGTCCGTCACCTTGGGGGCGTCTGGCGATCCAAGGGCACGTTGAGGGCCAAGTCGGGCGGACGCTGGGGGCGCAGAGCTGGCCGGGGAGGTGGAGAGGGGCAGGGGAGAGAGGGGAGAGCCCTGACGCGGCCCTTTCCCCGCCCCGCCCCTAGCCAAGGTGTCCGAGCTGGGCCTGGGCGCGCCCGGCGGCCTCCGCACCAACTTCACCACGCGGCAGCTGACCGAGCTGGAGAAGGAGTTCCACTTCAACAAGTACCTGAGCCGCGCCCGGAGGGTGGAGATCGCCGCCACCCTGGAGCTCAACGAGACGCAGGTCAAGATTTGGTTCCAGAACCGGCGCATGAAGCAGAAGAAGCGAGAGCGGGAGGGAGGCCGGGTGCCCCCGGCCCCTCCGGGCTGTCCCAGGGAGGCGACCGGAGACGCCTCCGACCAGTCCACGTGCACCTCCCCGGAGGCCTCGCCCAGCTCCATCACCTCCTGAAGGAACCCTCCCCAGCCGGCGGGGCTCCTCTGTTCTAGAGCGCCTCGGCCCAGCCCGCCGCTCCGCTCTCCCGAACCCAGGCCTCGGCGCTACTCTTCCCGCGACGCTCCCCGAGGCTGGGGCGCCGGTTGCAGCTGCCTTTGGGGAGACTGGGGGAACACTTTTCTCTGGTCTGGACAGGGTGTGGCTGGCTGGGGACCCTATGGGACCAGAGACCTGGGAGACACGACGGGGAACCTGTCAACTCTGGAGGGAAGGGCTTCCTTCCGCCTTTCATCTGGGGATCAGCACGTGGGTGGGGTAGGAGCAAGCCTCAGCCTCCCGAATTCTCCTTTCCCTTCTGACTTCCTTGTATTCAGTTCAGTGCCTTTGAGCCGCGAGGACTCTTCTCATGCGCTGAGATCCTAACTCCCCCTTCTAGGCCGGGACAGAGGGAAGGCCTCGAAGTGTCTCTTGGGGGAGGCTTTTGGGTGCAGGCATATGACCGATGCTTAATCTCTCCAGTCACCACAGACCTTACAATAACACCAGCTGCCTTGTGACAGACCAAAAAGCTCCCCCCCCATCTAACCTTATTAACCCCCTCCTGGCACATTTGTATTGCACTAACGCAGCCTCCAGAGGTTGTTTTCTGAGACCTGCCTCCTCCCACCAGCGACCTCATCTCTAAGCCACCAAAGTGTTTTGGAACTTGGTACTCCAGAGATTTCTGGAACGTTGTTCAAGGCTTGCCCCCAGCAGGCCTCTACCAGGAAGGCGCAGGCACGCCCCCACCAGTTCCTCCCCTATTTATTGCCTCCTGGAAAACCCAGGACCCTCCTCCCCATCTCCACCTCTACTCCTGAGGCAGCCAAGGGAGGCCCGGGTGCAGTGAGAGCTCCTGGCAGCAGCAAGCATTTCTCTGAACCTTGGGAACAGTGGAGGCGCCACCTGAGTTTCTGGAAACCTGAGCCCCAAGCAAACCGGGTTCTCTCTGTACCACCAGCTACCTCATTTCAATAAAATCTGTGTTTTCCCCTCTTCCTGACTGCTTCTCCTCCTCCACCTCGGGGTACAGGAGGCTTCAGACTCCAAGAGCCCTGGAAAGAGATGGGGAAAGAGTTGGGGAAAGCTAATTGGGTTGGAAAGATTTGAGCTCTAAGATCTCAGCTGGATAAAGAGAAGGACTTACTGGGTGGGTCCCAAGCAGAACTGGGCCCCAGCCTCCAGGTCTGACCGTGGTGGGTCTTTGGGTCATTGAAGGAACCAGGAGAGAGAGAAGGGAAAAGATGGGGAGGGGGGAGGAAGGGAAGGAAACCGTCCAGGTCCAGAGAGGGTCCTGAGAGGAAGGCAGGAAAAGAGAGAAACAGCTTGTTTGGAAAGAATAGAAAAGGTGTAAAACAGAGGAGGAAGTGTGGGGGAAGGCAAGAGCCCTCTACCCCCTCCCCCTGCTCTCTCCCCCCCAAGCCCAGAGCCACGCCTGGCCTAGAGTGGGCCCTCAATAGAGGTTGATGGAGTGAACCCCGGGGTCCGGAGGCTGTGTAATGTGCTCCAGCCTCTCCAATTCCTGTTCAGAAAACGTCAGAGGGTGGGTCCCTGACAAACTGCAGACTGGCCCACAGGTTACCCCCCACCCCACCACGCCGGGCCCACTCCCGCCCCCAAGGCAGAGCCTTTCCACAGCCGGGGACCGGGACGTCGGGACAAGGAAGCCAGAGTAGCTGGGAGACCGTGGCCGGAGCCGGCCCGCCTCCAGAGGGCCATCCCCGGGCCCAAGATGAAAGTCCAGGGTCCCGGGGCTCTGGACGGGCAAGGGGGAGGCGGCAGCCACGGCGGGGTGCGGCGGGGCGGGGGAGGAGGGCAGGTAGCGAGCCCAGCGGGAGGACGAGGGAGGACCGGGGAGGACCAGGGAGGTGGAGAGAGGGCCAGAGTAAACCCCAATCCCGTGCTGACCTTTTTACCTCCGAGCGCCTCTGGGCTTTCCAAACAAGCCAGCAGCGAGCGCGGGGGCAGCTATTGTCTCCGGGCCAGTCCCACTGACAAACCTTTGGTCGGCGGAGGCGGGGGGCCCCGGGCCCAGGAAGCTCCGTCCGCGACAGCCCGCGAGCCGCCGTCCCTCCCCCGCCCCGCGGTGCCGTGGAGCTGACACGGGCCTGCGGGCTCCCGCCCCGGGTATTGATTCCGGTTCCCCGGGGAGTCCAAAGGCCCCAGAGCCCCGACAGCTGGGGGGGGGGGGGGGGCGNTGGCGTGAGAGTAAGGGGGGTGTCCGATCCACCCCATCTATTTAATTCTTGACCTCAAAGGAAGAGAGCTGGTCAAAAGGACGTGTCGGTAAGAAACGCTGAGTATTTGCTTCCTAATGAAAACGGTGCTATTATAGGAGAGGCAACGTTATCAATAATTGCACAGGCCAGCTGGAGAGGAAGGGAAGTGTGTTGCTAGAGGTAGCCTAGCTTTCCCAGAGGCCGCTGTCTTAAACCACACACACACACACACACACACACACACACACACACACGCCCCTATTAACTGCTTCTCTACATTGAATTGAAATTGCCACCAAGGTTGGCTTCCCTAAAAGGGGGTCACCTTGACGGAGGGGACAGAGCAAGTGTCTGTGGAAACAAAACTCCCCTTGCTTGGAGCCATTTACTGGAAGCCAGTAGAGCTTTCTGACTGGGGTATTTGTGGATCCTCCAACCTCTGGACCAGCAAATGGGCAGGATGGCAGGGGGAGGAAGGAGCAGTGGTTGGGACAGGAGTACAGGGCTGCGGGAGCTGGGCCTCAGAATGGGGCTGGCAGGTCCTAGGGGAAGCGTGATGGAGGAGGGTACAGGAGGAAAGGGGAAGGCCGGCCCATTTGGTTTTGGTCATTGCAGAAGGAACCATGAAATTCCCCCAGGGAAGTGTGAGGGGCAAATCAATCCTCTCTTAACAGAGGGGCTGGCTCAAAATAATCCACAAAAAGCCTGAGTCTCCCATCTCCTTAGATGCAAAGATCTTGACCTCTTGCCCCCACTTTGTGCTCTCCTAAATCCCACTTCGAAGCTCAGGCTCGAGACTGGTCTACACGGAAGGCATTTAGTTGGAGAAAGAAAAGATCACTGTGCATTTTCCTGTCATAACCGACAAAGGAGAGGATGGTAAAACAAACAAACAAAAACACATTTTTCTGCTATTGAATTAAGTTCATGGTGTTCATTGCTCAACTTTCCAGAATGGATGCCAAACTGCTTCACTCATAGATTCCACTGTAGTTTTTAGAAAGGTGGGTCTTTCACAGCGTCAAGGAGTGGGGGATGAGGGGAATTATGTTCGCCAGGAGACCTCATAGCGCATTTTCCTCAGAACTGGAAAACCCTCCAACCCCACCCGTCCCTTTACCAAGACCATCTCAAGAAAATCTCCTGTTCTGAAAATTAAAATCCTAAGAGACTCTTCTCCCCTTGAGTCTTCATAGGAGAGAGAATTCTTCTCAGGGCTGGTTGCAAGTCTGTCAAGGTTTCTGAGGAGCATCTCCCCACCCCTCCCCCACCATGGGGGGGCAGTCAAGCCTCCACTCCACCCAACCCTCCACACCATCTGTTTCTCAGCCCCAAGTGTGAACTTTTCTTCTTTCATTTGCCTTTTTCTTCAGCGTTTGTTCTCCCAACGTGAGGCCCTTTGATCTCCTGGACAAGAGAGACAAGAAAAAGATTTTAAAAAACCCTGAAGTTCTTACTTTTAAGTTAGTTTCTTTGTTATGAACATTCCTTGCACCCATACCCCTGGGCTGCTGGAAGGGAGTTGTGGTAAGGAGACTGGGGGCATCTCTGGGGTGACTGAGATTGGGGGTAGGGTGGGGAGCGGGGGTGCGGATCCAGATGAGCCTGAGAGGAAGACTGAGGATTTTGGGAAGCATCCAGGATACCTGGGTTCAACTCCTTCAAACCCTGCCTATCACAGCCTGGTGGCCTTGGGTAAGTTGTCTAATTCCCTGCAACCAGTTTCATTACCTACAAAATGGGGATCATAATAGTACCTGTTTTCATAGGGTGGATGGAGGGATTAAATTAGTTAAAATGTGCAAAATACTTGGAAACAGTCCCCCAGTAAATAAACGTGGGCTATAATCATAATTCTGCTTATTAAGAGGGACATATCCTCTCCCACTTCTTTGGTCCCTAATCTATTCCAGGGCACATCTGGACCTCCTGGCATGCACATACACTCTTACTTCTCACACTCATAGCTTGTTTGATCCCTGATAAGCATATGGGACTAGTGGTAGGTTATGGGGCTACAGAAGGGATTCCCTTCCTCGAGGCTGAGAACAGGTCCAGTGGGTCTGGCTGAGACCCCTCATTTCCCTCAGGTCTCAGGACACTCACTGATGGAGGGGGAGAGTGACCTGGGCCTCCCACACTTTCCTCCCTTCTCCATTACAGGAGGGTGGACAGGAAATTTTGAAGGCAGACACACTGAGTTCCTGACCTACAGTGGTGGAGGGCAAGGGTTCTAAAATGTAACTGAATTTTCAGTGTGGTCCCCTTCTTATTGGCTGGGTGAGCCCATGCCGGCTACTCAATTTCCCTGTGCTTCCCTCTCTTCAGATATAAAATGGAGGATGTTGAAGAATAAATGAGATATACAAGACCTCCTTAGAACACTGCCTGGTCGTGCATTCAGTAGAGATTTTCTGTTATACACACACACACACACACATTCACATAAGACCTTTCTCTTACTTTCCTACACCTAGTTGTTCTTGGTCTTGGCAGGATGGAAGCAGATATCCTTCAGCCCTTGTCCTCCTGCCCTGCGCTCACAGGCCCAGCTGGTCCCATAAACGTGGGACTTGCTGTTATGGAATAAAATAATTCTGAGTGAAAAGATTCAGGGTGGTCCCCCAGAATACTGGTACAGTGTCAGGATGAGACATGCTCTTGGCAGGACAGCCTCACTGGGTAGGTCTGCGAGCACATTCTCACTATTGTCCATGAGATTGGCACCCTCTGTAGTTGTACCAGATTTTTCTTTATTCTTTTCTTTTCTTTCTTTCTTTCTTTCTTTCTTTCTTTCTTTCTTTCTTTCTTTCTTTCTTTCTTTTCTTTTCTTTTCTTTCTTCCTTTTTTTCTGATGATTCAATCCTGACTCTAAGGACTCCCTTGAATGACCTCCTTTGCATGACTCAATCGCAATATTCCAGATGCTTCAGCTTTTGCTGTTTGCCTGGCTCTCTAAATGCTTCCCATAATCAGAGTGAGTCCTGGGTGGGACAGGATTTGGAGATGCAAAATATTTAATGTCCATTCTTGGGAGAACAGAGAGGCTCAAAGGCTTCCTGGCGCCTGTCCACTGTTGTTCTCTTCATCAGGAAACAAATGGATCAGATACTTCAGAGAAGAAAGAATTCTATAAGAAGTCAGGAGACCCAAGTTTACTCTATCAGGAGACTCCTGTGTGTCCTCAGGTAAATCACCTAATCTCTCTGGGCTTGCTTTCTCAGTCTTTCATGTAAATTGAATTGTCCCACGGCAGCTTGACTCATCCTTTCATCTGAGGATAGGAGAAGACGTAAGTAAGAAAGAATGTTAAAAGTTGGTGGGGGATAGGAGGGTGGGAGGGTGGGGTGGGGGGAAGCATTCTGTTGGATATAGTCTACTGGCCTAGTTAGAGCTAATTAAAATCACTCTTTCTCTTCCTACCCCCAGTCCATTTCCTCTAAGCTCTCAAAATCACTGGCCTGAGTCCAGACAGTTCTGAGCCCCGCAGCCCTTTCTGCCTGGAAGGGAACCTAGGAGGGAGGGAGCCCCACAAAGCACGTGCTCTGCTCCTCGGGGGCCTGAAGCTTCCTTCAGTTTACTCTGTTCTGACAGCTCCTTTTCAACCCCCACCTTGGAGATGAGGCAGCTCGATATTTACCCAGCCAGAGAGGTTTGCCCAGAAGCCTGGCCTCCCTAGCCTGCTCCTACTGGCTCTGCTCTGCTGTCCCCCCTTCCCTTCCTGGTTCATGGAGAGTTCAGCCCTAAAATGGCTAGCAGCCCCCCACCCCCAGCCCTGGTGGAGCCGCCTGTCCAGGGGATTGCGGAGGCCAGAAGGGCGGGGGAAGGGCCCGGTCGTGGGGTCATGCCCTGGTCTCTCTACTCTTGCTGGACCAGCAAGCAGCCGGGGCCTCCCAAAGGAGAGACGACTCAGCAAATGATTATCTTTTGGGGGGAAGGACTGGACGAAGACTGACTCAAATGGAACTGTTGGGTCATGGAGATGATCCAGGACAGCAAAGGGTCACATATCTCACGTTATTAGCATCATAGACTATGTTTCATCGCAGAGACACTTGTAAACTTGTGATAGCTTGGACTCTTTTTCCAAAGACACTAAAAGAGCTCATGCAAGAAAGAGGTGACACACAATTCCCAGCAACCATATATGAAAACAGTCTCTTAGCTCCTAACAGTCTAGAATGTGAGGTCCATGAAGGCTGTGATTTTGTCTGTTTTGTTCATTGATCTATTTCTAGTGCCTCGAATAGTGCCTGGCACGTAGTAGATGCTCAGTAAATATTTGTTGAGTAAGTGAAGATTGAAGCAAAACGCTCCTGTCTAGAAGGGGGGCACCCCAAACATGGTGTTCTGAAGGGGTGTCAGTTTTAGATGTTTGATTAGTCTGAGAGTATTATCATAATCCGTGTACTACTGTGGAGGTAATGAAAGTCGGGTTAGGGATGGGAGGGGACTTGGGACCCATTTTCTTCTACCTTCCTGCATTAAAGGTGTCTATCTCTGGCAAACGACAGAGTGAGTTGATGTCATAGCTTCAGGGCAAGTCTGTTCCCAGGGCTCACCCACAGAGGTTTTGTTTGGCTTCCTTTAGTTTAGCAAGTGTAAACTCAAGAAAAGACTCAACTTTGGAAATGTAAGGGATTTGAAGGCCCAGCTGGGCTTTTTTCCCCCCTTTTTCTTTTAAAGTAATCTCTACCCCCAACATGGGGGCTCTAACTCACTCACGACCCCAAGATCAAGAGTCCGCACGCTCTACCAACTAAGCCAGCCGGCAAACTGCGCCCCCCCACCATGTTTAGATTGGTAGAAATGTTGGTAGAAAAGGGACCAGTTGCCCTCCTTCTGCGGAGCGATCCTGGTGAGAAGATCTCCGTCAGGTGCTCCCGAAACAGATAAGCCTTTCTTTTCCCTCTCCATCTCCCAGCTCAACCCCACAGAGTCTAGGGTCGTCCATACAGGAATGGACCTAGGTTTCCTTTCATCTTTTCTAAAAATGTTTGGGATGTTTAGAGCCTTCTAGGGCTTTCTAGGGCCAATATGGTGAATTGGCACAGGGCAGTGTGTGGGTTGTTGGGTCTGAAGGGGGAGAGCGAGGGAGAGCATTACTTACAGTCCCTAACGGACCTCGGGACAAGGAGGGGCCCCTGTTGGAAGGGTCACAGAGCCGTCGGGAGGATGACCCAGCCTAGTGGGGTCTGTTGCCATTACTGGAGATTGTTGGCAATTGATGGCGTCCTTTTGCTTACTCCTACCACACATGGGTCCTGATCACAGAAACAGGAACTGACCAGTCAGGAAAAGGGAAGGGAAAACTGTCAAGGAAAAGGAAAAGTCCCCTGCACCCTCTGCTCCTCTGGGGCTAAGTTTAGAGATCGGGAGGAATAAAGCTGGGGGAAGGGAATTCCTCAGCAGAAAGGGCCAAGGGTCCTGAGCGTGGCTCTAACGCCTTGGGCCAGGGTTCTCTGCTTCCCTGCCTCTGATTGACTGGCCGCAGCCTCTGCCAGGTGCTCTTGTTTGTTAGGAGACGGGGAGCCTGAAGAGGCAAAATTTGCACAACAGCCTGTTCAGGAGGAAACGTCTTCGAACTCTATGTAAGCAAACACAGGTTTGTAGGTGGCAGAAGAGCTACCCCACATTCTTGCTCAGCCCCAACTTCCTTCCCCCCTAAACCACCTCCAGTTTCTCCTATTTGCACTCGGTCAGTTTCCGGAACTCAATGTTCAATCCCCACCTTTGGGGTTTGGCCAGAGAGATCCTTCCCAGGGGGCTGAAGCTACAAAGAGCCGGTCCGGCGGGAAGGGAACTAAGTCCCCAGAGGATGGGTGGGGTGGGGGCCAAAGGGCTGAATCCAGCATGGGGTCTCTATTCAGCAATTCAAATTCAGTAGTTTGGGTGCATTGGAAATGGGGAATTGCAAAGATGCCTTTGAAAGGGCCTGCAGGCAGGCAGGCTCCCACCAAGGGGGCGAACATTTCAAAACCTATTGAAATCCACACCTTGATACACCCCCACCCCCACAGTAGCGCTGGCCTCCCTCACGCCTTCGAGACCTGTCTATAACCTAGCATTGTTAAGTGTGTTCTGTATCAAAAATCCAGTACACAGCTCTGCAGACGTGCCTGCAACTGCTGGAGAAGGCAGGCTCCTGGGGAGACAGGTATTGTTACCTGCATGGAAAGTTCCTTTTTCTCCCCGATACCTTGAGTTTGTGTTTTGACTGTAAGTGGTGCAAAGCAACACTTCCGAGAAGTGTGAGTGGAAAACAGAAGGGTTCTCTGCACACAGGTGAGAAGGAGGAGGGCCTTTTGCTAAAAATCCCTCAATCGAATTTCTCTCTCCAGAATTCTCAGAATGGAAGCAGAAAGGAAATAGGCGAGAAATTAATCAGCTCAAGTTTGGTGTTTTGTGACTAAGCCCTCAGAGGGAAGCAAAACAGACAAACAAAAAATCCCAAAGGTGGCCAAGCTCCCACGTTATCTTCATCCAATACTGAAGATCTGCAAAGCTGATTTTTCCCTTGATTTCCATTTGGGTGTTTGGACCCACAGTTCAGTAGACTTTATCTGCATTGTTCTGCCTTGACCAGGGGGAAAAAAAAAGAGCTGTGTTTATCCCTAGAATTTAATAATGAGGCACAAAGAGACGGATACAAAAATAAATGCAAAATAGCATCCAGTTAGTGTCTATTACCAACCCCAGCTTTGGGATCTTAAACATCCTAACCTATTTTTGGGGGAAAAAATCTAACTTTCAAATGTGCATTATATAAACCTAACAAAAATAATGGGTGTGGCCCCAAATCCCTGCCTTTATGAAAAACTCCCTCTCTTTCACTAGAGAAAATCCGGTTTTTACAGATTCCTCTTTTTGAATGAGAGGTTAAGTTTATCTACAATAGATATGGGTCTTCTGTCTCTTTATTACTTTCCAAACCAAATGGATATAGGAGACTGGGAAAAGTTTAAAGCAAATTTTGCTTTTTTTCCTTCTTCTTCTCCAGCTTTCTTTTACACGAATCTCCAACGTGGGGCAGGAAATAGGATCCTAGGTTTGAATTTAATATAATCAATACACAAACGTCTTGCTCTAATGTCTTCTGCATTGGCCAGGTGCTGAGCTGAGCTGAATGTCAGATTCCTCCTTTGGCAAACAAGAAAAGACTGGATTCTCTCTCTCTCTCTCTCTCTCTCTCTCTCTCCCTCCCTCCCTCCCTCTCCAGATCTTTTAAATTTAGTTTTCAAATTTATTTTTGGTGACAAGTGTAAATGTTTGCTCAGTTGCTGAGACATAGATTCTTCTCTCAGGTCAGTCGAAGTCTGGGGGAGTCCTATTCCATTCTGTCCTTTCTACCGAAGCAGGGTTTAAGATGCAGAGAATTTTCCTGCTGTCACAGAGGGTCTGACTCAGCACCCCCAGAGTCCCTTCCCACCTCAGTCTGGAACTGGGAGCAGTTTCCTGAGTTACAGGGTCCACTCCCCAATGAGGTCTGAAGCCCTTGTTTGGGAGAAGGAGAGAAAAGTTCACGGGTCCCTGATGGTTCGAATAGCAGGTGTTTCTATCCTATGTGTGGCTGGAGAGAAAGGACTCTATCCCTCTCCCAACACACACACACACACACGCACACACGCACACACCTCTGTAAGCTTTAAGGATGAGTTTTGTTGTTTAAGGGAATAGAGACCGAGGAGGAGTAAGTTACTTGTAAATCTCCTTCTAGTAACAGGGAGAGGTGTTTTCCCCTGGCCTTTGGCAGATGTGGAAAGAAGTTCCTGTGCCCAAATGAGATTCTACTCCAGCTTTCAGATCAATATTGCCCTTGGATATGTTGATGACCATCTCACTGCTTCCTGGCTCATAGAGAGAACTGAGGAATCTGCATTGCCTACCTCTTCTCGTCCCTTCTGTCTTTCCCCGTGCACCGTCCCTTCTGTCTTTCCCCGTGCACCGTCTGAACACGGTGCACGAGCCTTTTACTTCTCTGTCGGGTGAATTTCCGAACACCTGTCAGTGCTGAAGTTGGCAATTGCTGGGAACTTCCCCTTTTCTCACTCTCACTAGTGCCCACCTGAGATGGCTTTAGAGAACGAGGGTGGGGTAAATCAAAGCAAAAGAACAATGAAAAGCTTGGAGATGGGAAAGACTGTATGGACTTTATCCTTTATACCCTCACCCGATCTTTCCTACAACAGGCTGGGCTCGCACGCCTCTAGCAATGGGGAAATTGCTATTCGTCAAGAAGTTTCCTCTAAGTGTAAATGTTTGCTCAGTTGCTGAGACATAGATTCTTCTCTTAGGTTAGTTGAAGTCTGCTCTAAATGATAGGAAATATTTCTTTATATGGATTTAGAAGCTCATCTCTTTGGGACTTGCCCTCATCGATCTTACCTCTTTGCCACCTTCTGGACTCAAGAGAATGACTCTGAATTCCTTTTCCACAAGCTACCCCTCCCAGATATTTGAGAGTGCCCCGTGTGACCCCAGCTCTTTCTTTCTCTAGAGTAATACACACTCCTGTTTCCTTCCTTTGTTCCTCCTAAGACCTGATTTCTAGAACTTTTCCCATCCCGCTCTTCTTTCCTTAGTCAGTGTTTGCGTTAAATAAACTGCCCAGAGTGGGATGGAAAATATAAAGTGTGATCACATCAGCTTTAAGTAGAATGGGAATATCCTATCTCTTGGTCTGGTTACTATATTTCTGTTGACACAGGGAGCAGGGCCTGGGAAGGAAAGGCCAATGGGGCGGGCTGGTGGCTGGTGAGAAATGAGAGGAATCCTTTATCTCTTGCCAATTCCGTTTATCTTCTTGACCTCTAGGGCTGCCTCCATCATCAAAACCATAATCCATACAAATCCCTAACTTCTGGGAGGGTGAGCGCTGTCAAACTAGCAGCCATTTGTGGGGAACAAACATTTGCTGAGCAGAGCCTGTGTGATTTGTGAGAAGGGAAAGGAGCATTAGAATAGAGAAACAATGGGCACAGGTGAGAAGGAGAGGCCATATTATCTCAAGGGCAGGAAGTGTCGATGACCTGGGCTAAGCCGGCTACTCCAGGTTGGCTCTTCCTTATCATTACTGTGCAGTTAACTCTAATTCTTTCGCAGTGTTTCACCGTGTCCTCCCTTCTCAAGGGCAGCAGCTATGGTTTTTTGTTATCATTGTTGTTGTTATTGACATTTATATAGCGCTTTGCTATTAGCTCTTTCTTCTCACTGCATCTCTGGGAGGTTAGTATGATCATTATTCTCACCTATGGGAAGCCTGAGGCTCAGAGAAAATAAGTAGTGTGCCCAAGATTGCATATCTGAAATGCAACACATGATTTTCTTTTTCTGCCTCTGGCCCTCAGGAATTTATATGTAAGTCCACGTATTTGGAATATGCAATGCATTTGGGATCATAGCCTTTATTCCGTCTCATCCTGCCCCAGACACACCCCTAGCTACTGGACCATCAGGCCTTGTTCAGGGTCTTAGGTCATTGCCTTTTCCCTTTTAGGGAACAGAAATCAAGAAGACTACCCAAATATCCAAGATCACCAGGCTCAATTAGGGAATCTCTCTCTCCACATAACCTTTAAAAGATTGAAAATTCCTGCAAATAGAGTCCAAGTCAAATATTGGTTAACTCATGGAGTCTGTGAAAACGTCTAATGGTCCAGGGTTTGGCCATGATGGGAGGTTTGGCTTTAGGATCTTCCCCTTTGAGCAGTCTTCTCCAAGTGTGGAAAGATGTGGATGCTTTGAACATGACTGATCTCGATTCAGGTTTGGTATATTACAGCAAGCCATGGGAAGGGGGCTCTTAACGTGAATTTGGGAAGGGGTCTCTTGGAGGCCATATCTTTCCAAATTCTTATGATGGGAGTGTGGGTGCTATGACTTCCCAGGTAATGGGAGTCATGATACATGGAAGGATAAGAAGAAGAGGCTTTCAGCCCTGGGGTCAGAGACAATAGCACTGCCCAGCTGCCTACACTCATTTTTTAAAAAGATGTTTATTTATTTATTTATTTATTTATTTATTTATTTATTTATTTGAGGGAGAAAGCATGAGCAGCGGGCGCAGAGGGAGAGGGGGAAAAATTTCATCTCAAGCAGACTCCATGCTGAGAAGGGAGTCCAACTCCGGGCTTGATCTCACAACCCCGTGATCAGGGCTGAGCCTACACCAAGAGTCCCACACTTAGCCTGATGAGCTGCTCCATGCAGGCACCCCACCTACTCTGATTTGAATCAGACCTCTTCCACATTCCCCCTTCCCAGCCGTCCTGCTCCCCTGGGCCTTTTTGGAGATGCCAGTCATGGTAGACATAGAGGTCAGGGCTTTGAAGAGTTTGAGGAAAAAGCAGATCAAAAGTTCAAATCGCCAACCTCTTCCACCTGTAAGCCTCCTGGCCCTGGTCTGCAGAGCCAGATGCAAAACAGATGGAAGGCAGAAAGCTGGAGGCCACGAGCAGCTTCCTATCCTATAACTCAGCCCAGGTCCTGGGGACCAAAGGAGGAGTCCTGACAATAGGGTGACGGGGAGGCCTCAATGGGACAGGAAGAGGAGATGAGGGACATAGAGACAGGTTAGGGCCAGTAGACCATGTGGGTCCGGCATCTACTCTCTTGCTTTATGCAAATGTTACTTTAGCCCCAAAGAAGCCACATTCTGGAACTAGCTTGCTGTTTCTTTACAAATACGCAGACTTTGGGGCACCTGGGTGGCTCAGTCTTTAAGCCTCTGCCTTTGGCTCAGGTCATGATCCCAGGGTCCTGGGATTGAGACCCGCATCGGGCTCCCTGCTTCTTCCTGCTTCTCCCTGTCCCACTCACCCTGCTTGTGTTCCTTCTCTTGCTGTCTCTCTCCATCAAATAAATAAATAAAATCTTTAAAAAAAATACATGCCAACTTTGCAGAGTTCTGAAGGGGGACCAGAAAAGGGCAGAAACATCAAGAAACCAAAACCCAAACCAAAAACTTTCCTTGATCAGATGTTGTAAAGAATTTTTCAAGTCTGCAGGTAGGGAGATGAGAGAGAGAGTGCTTGTGTGAGCCCCTCAGAGAAAACCCACTTAGTTTCTCCTTTCCGTTACCGCCTCTCTAGATGAGGAAGGCGAGCACAACAAGGGAGGGTGGGTGGGTGAGCACGAGTGGTAAGGCCTCACAGCCCTGCTCACATATGGCCTCTCCTCACCAGGTGCTCCCCGTGAACAGGATCGGGGCAGGGAGGGGTTTGGGGGTTGGATCTTGCCTTTCCTGGTCTGCTCTGCAAATGCAAGCCGCAGAGACTCAGCGGCTGACAAGGTAAAAGGCTATCACAGGACAAATACCTGAATGAGAGAGACCTATTTGAGAAAAAACAGATAACATTTTTCAACATATTTAGAGATCCCGGCCCTCATCTGGCTACAGAATCCCTTCCCCTGAGCTTTTACCAGTAAGAGGTGTCAAACAAATTCAATAGTTTATGGGAAGGCAGGAGCCAGGCAACTTCCCAGTTCTCTTTTCATGTGTCAGAGCTGGTCTGGAGACAACATGCTGAAATACAGGGTCTTGGTGATTTCCCAAGCGAGGGGACTCCAAGCACACCCTATTTCACTTACTTCACAGAGAGTTATTCAGCCCTCTAACCAAAAGGAATATCAGTTTTGGCTGAGACTCAGTAACAATCATTAAACAGCAGTGAGAGTATGTGGGGGCAGTTAGAGTTATTATTTTTTTTATAAGGTCCAGGTAAGGCACCTGGGTGGCTCAGTCAGTTAAGCATCTGCCTTCAGCTCAGATCATGATCCCCAAATCCTGGGATCGAGTCCTGCCTCAGGCTCCCTGCTCAGGGGAGAGTCTGCTTCTTTCTCTGCCCTTCACCCTGCTTGTGCTCTCTCTTGCTCTCTCAAATAAATAAATAAGTAAATTTTTAAAAGATTTCATTTACTTATTTGACAGAAACACAGTGAGAGAGGGAATATAAGCAGGGGGAGTGGGAAAGGGAGAAGCAGGCTTCCCACTGAGCAGGGAGCCCGATGCAAGACTCGATCCCAGGACCCTGGGATCATGACCTGAGCCACCCAGGTGCCCTCAAATAAATAAATAAAATCTTAAAAAAAAAAGAAATAAGGTACAGTTAAGCCTTCATGGGTCCGTCCACTCTTACTTTCATTCTTCCAGTCATCAGCCTTGCTGTTTACTAAGGAAATGGAGGCCAAAAGAATTTCAATTCATTGGAAGCAATATTGGAGGGAAGTGGGCACTCTCTGCAGCTGACACCCTTGCAGGGAGGGTCCTCATGGGAGCCAATACAAGCCCATCAAAATGTAAAGTAAGTAGGCAGGGTGTATAAAAAATCTGAAATGTGGGGCGCCTGGGAGGCTCAGTCAGTGAAGCATCTGACTTCAGTTCAGGTCATGATCTCAGGGTCCTGGGATCGAGCCCCACATAAGGCTCCCCACTCAGCAGGGAATCTGCTTGTCCCTCTCCCCCATTCATCCATGCTCGCTCTCTCTCTCAGATAAATAAATAAAATCTTGTAAAAAATATGAAATGTACAACAAGAAAGAGACCAATTCCTGGTTGTTATATCTGCAAATCATCTTAAAATATGGCAATAACTGGAGGACAAAAACACTTAAAAGTTTATAGTATGAATGAGGTCACTAGCCTATGGAATGAAGAGATATGGGTTTTTTAAAAAAAAAGATATATGGGGTTTTAGGAGGGAGGTTCAAGAAGTGGGCAGAAGGGAAGAAAGAAGTTTGGATGTCTAAGTCTTCTGTCTGTCCTCTCCCCTTTTAGAATGATGATACAGGTTCCTGATGTTCTTGGTTTTTCATAGCTCCTTGCGATCCGGTCTTACCTGGTTATTTGTCCCTCCAAAACATGACATTCTTTCTATATTGACTTTTTTTAAAGGTTTTATTTAATCTTTAAAAAGATTTCTTTATTTACTTGTCAGAGAGAGAAAGAGAGAGTTCATAAGCAGGAGGAACAGCAGGCAGAAGGAGAAGCAGGCTCCCCGGTGAGCAAGGATCCTGATTCGGGACTCGATCCCAGGACGCTGGGATCATGACTGCAGCTGAAGACAGATACTTAACCGACTGAGCCACCAGGTGCCCCTGAAGGGAGATACTTAACTGACCCAGGGTGTCCCTTTATATTGACTTTTAATAAGCTCTTCCATTTGCTGAAATTATTTTCTACCCATTCTATGTCTGGAAAATCCTTCTTTTCCAAGACATAGCTCAAGTTTCGCTTCCTCAAAGTAGCCTTCCCCCTCATCCTTTTTTTTTTTTTTAAAGATTTTATTTATTTATTTGACAGAGAGAGATTACAAGTAGACAGAGAGGCAGGCAGAGAGAGAGGAGGAAGCAGGCTCCCTGCTGAGCAGAGAGCCTGATGTGGGCCTTGATCCCAGGACCCTGAGATCATGACCTGAGCCGAAGGCAGAGGCTTTAACCCACTGAGCCACCCAGGCGCCCCCTTCCCCTCATCCTTAAACAGAGCAAATCTCTGTCCTTGTTTGCTCTGCTTGAACCTTGTTAATCCCACTGCTGGGCACTTACCACATTGCTCTTATCACTTATTTATCTGTCTATTCATTTTTATGTCCTTAATACCTAGGAAAAATATATCTTGTAAACATATATAAAATATTGGAAAGATAAACGAATGAATATAAGAATAAAGATGAGACATCCAAAAGGTAGCATAGATGGTATAATATTAATAACTGACAGAGCAAATTTATTTAGGCTTTGTTTTTTCTCTTCATAAAATATAAAGATTTTCAAGATTTAAATAGCAGTAATTATATTAAGGGAGGTATTTGTCTTACTAACTCATAACTATAGCATCGCATTCACTTTCAGGGGCCATATTTTAAGAACATCTTAGACTTTCTGGGTTGGAAAGGACCATAAAGACTATCTGGCCCAAATTCCTTTTTGTTCTTTTTTTTAATTTAAATATTTTATTTTTAAGTAATCTCTATACCCAACATGGGATTTGAACTCAGAACCTCAAGATCAAGAGTTGCTTCTTTACCAGGCTCCCACCCCTATCTCCTGTTCATGATAAAGTTTTCATCATATGGTTGTCCAGCCTCTGATGACAACCCACCTATTACCAAAGAGGGGGAGCTGACACCTTCCTAAGAGAGTTAACTTTCTGTTCAAACTACTTTGACTGCTTTTCCTTATTTAAGGTGACATTTGCTTCACTAAAACTTTTACCCTTTGCTCCTAGTGCCATTTTTCAGCTACCAGAAGACCGTCATGAGATATTCCCCACCTCAGTCTTTCCCACTCTAGGTGAAACAAGCCCCTTATCCTCCAGCTGCTCATTGTGTGTGACAGGACCATATCACCCAGGAAGGAACCAGAGGAATACCCTCTGAGAACACCCAGAGCAGAGGTGACACCACTGAGCTATGTGGCGTCACCACCAACATGGTCGATTAAGACTGTAACATTTTCCTCATGCTTTTGCTCCCAGCAGCCACTTTTGGAGAACTTATGGTATGTTGGCTTTTGTTTCAAGCCTTTTACATACACGGTCTCATCTAATTCTTGTCACAACCCAAAGAGGAAAGAGATTAATGCAATTCTCATTTTGCATCCTGTGGAACCCAAGACTTACAGAGGGTCAATAACTTGTCCAGGGAGGGTCCCACCACAAATGCCATATTTCTGTTAATAGAGCTAATAGTTACTTTTTGCTCTGCTGGATTTTGGGGGGGGGATTAGGGCAGTCACACCAGAATTAAGTCATCTGGAAATATCTTACTATTTTTGCATATATGGAAGCTTGAGTCCATAGAGTGATTTAAACATTTTTCCCCAAACTTTTATTGGGAAAACTTTCACATAATAAGAAAACATGGAAAGAGCAGTACAATTAACACTACATCCCCCACCTGAATTCAACTGTTAGCATTTTGTCAGGCTGGCTTTATGTAACTCTTATTCTTTTTTTTTTTTTAGATTATTTATTTATTTATTTGACAGAGAGAGAGATCTCTGCAGGCAGAGAGGCAGGCAGAGGGAGAAGCAGGCTCCCCGCTGAGCAGAGAGCCCGATGTGGGGCTGGATCCCAGGACCCTGAAATCATAACCTAAGGCAGAGGCTTAACCCACTGAGCCACCCAGGTGCCCCTATGTAACTCTTTCTTTATGTGTCCATCCTTCCATCCGTGCGTTCAAAATAGGTTGTACATCATCCCTTATATTTTTCAGTGTGCATTTCCTGAGAATAAAGACACTGTTCTATTTAACCACAGGACTATTGTCATACCCAAAAAATTAACAATAACATCCAGTGCATATCAAATTTTTCTAACTCCTCCAATGCCTTTAAAAAAACTGTGGTAAAGCATATATAAAATCTACCATCTTAGTCATTTTTAAGTGTATGATTCACTAAAGCTAAGTACATTCACATATGCAACCAACTCCAGAATTCTTTTCATCTTGAAAAACTGAAACTCTATACCTGTTACACAGCCACATTCCATTCCCTCCTGTCCCTAGCCCCTGACAACCACATTCTGTCTCTATGGATTTGACTACTCTGTATACCTCGTATAAATGGAATCATACAGTATTTGTCTTTTTATGATCGGCTTATTTCACTTAGCAAAATGAACCCCAGCTTTATCCATGTTGCAACAAGGGAAATGTAAAATTTCCTTCCTTTTAAAGGCTGGGTAATAGTCCATTGTACATCTATGCTACATTTTGTTTATCCAACAATTTGTTGATGAACTCTAGGGTTGCTTCCATTTTTAGGCTATCCTGAATAGTGCTGCCATAAAGAAATACCTCTTTGAGACCCTGGTTTCAATTCTTTTGGGCATATACCCAGAAGTGGAAGTGCTGGATTATATGAGAACTCTATTTTTTTTAAAGATTTTATTTATTTATTTATTTATTTGAGAGAGAGAGAGAGAGACAGGGAGAGCACAGAGGGAGAGTGAGAGGAAGAAGTTGACTCCTCGCTGAGCAGGGAGCCTGATGCGGGGCTCAATCCCAGCACCTTGGGATTACGACCCAAGCTGAAGGCAGCTGCTTTACCAACTGAGCCACCCAGGTGTCCTCCTTGTGGTTTTGATTTATATTTCCCTAATGATTAGTGATGGTAAGCTTCTTTTCATGTGCTCATTGGTCATTTGTAGATCTTCTCTGGGGAAATGTCTTTTCAAATCCTTTGGCCATTTTTAATAGGGTTGCTTGTTTTCTGTTGTTGTTGAGTTGCAGGGGGTCTTTACATATTCTGGATATTAACTCCTCATCAGATATATGATTTGCAAGTCTTTTCTTCCATTCCACAGGTTGACTTTTCGCTATTGTGGATTGTGCCTTTGGATGCAGCGGTGACCTTTTGAATTCAAAATAGCTTACCTTTATCTCAATTAAATTTCATGGTTTTTCAGGCATGTTTTCATCCCTGTCTAGAACACACTCCCTACTTTCCTTTGTCTGGTTGACTCCTATGCATCCTCTTAAACTCATCTCAGTTGTCACTTTTCCACTCTGTTGGAGTTAGGAGCCTTTCCCCTATATTCTTATTCTCTGCATGTGCCTCTGTGGCCTTTAGTGCAGGGTACTGTAATCCTCTGCTGACCTTGAAGGCAGAGATCGTCTTGTTAGTCCTGGTTTTCCCAGTGCCAGTACAGTGTTTGGCTCCCTGATGCCTACTGAACTAACAAACAAATGTTAAACTGAGCTGAACATACTGAAAAGATCCAGAAGAGGTTGACCACGAGGGAGGAGAGTGATGATGATTATAAAGCAAGTGTATAATGTTTTAATGTAGGCTTGTATTATCTCATTCCTCCCCCACCCCAGCTTTATTGAGGTATTATTGACAAATACAAATTATATGGGGGTGCCTGGGTGGCTATGTAGTCGGTTAAGCGTCTGCCTTCAGCTCAGGTCAGGATCCTGGGGTCCTGGGATTCAGCCCCATGTCCCTGCTGAGCGGCAAGCCTTCCTCTCCCTCTCCCTCTGCTCTCTCAAATAAACAAACATACGAACAAACAAATAAAAAATTTAAAAAATTGTATGTACTCAGGTCATGCAACATGATTTTCTAAGGCATACAGTGTGATAATTTAATATACATATGTATGGTGAAATTATTACTACAGTCAAGTTAATGATCACATCTATCATCTCACATAGTTTGTGTGTGTGTGTATCAAATTTTTGTGTGTGTGTGTGTGTGCATGTGCATGTGCATGGTGAGAACACTCAGGATCTGCTCTCTTAGAAAATTTCAGGTATACGATACAGTGTTATTAACTATCATCCCTATGTTTGTACATTAGTTCCCCAGAAATTACTCATCTTAGATCTGAAGGTTTCTACTCTTTGACCAACTTCTCCCCATTTCCCCTCCCTCCCAGTGCCTGACAACTACCGCTTTACCCTTTGGTTCTATGAATATAACTTTTTTATTTTTTTTATTTTTTATTTTTTTATTTATTTTTATTTTTTTTAAAGATTTTATTTTATTATTTATTTGACACAGAGAGAGAGAGATCACAAGTAGGCAGAGAGGCAGGCAGAGAGAGAGGGGGAAGCAGGCTCCCTGCTGAGCAGAGAGCCCGATGCGGGCCTTGATCCCAGGACCCTGAGATCATGACCTGAGCCGAAAGCAGAGGCTTTAACCCACTGAGCCACCCAGGCGCCCGAATATAACTTTTTTAGATTCCACAAATAAGTCAGATCATACAGTATCTATCTTTCTGTGTCTGGCTTATCTCACTAAGCATTATGTCTTCCAAGTTCATCCATGTGCTTGCAAATGGCATGATTTTTTTCTTTTTTTATGGCTGAATACCACTGCAATATGTATAAAACTTTTTTTTTTAATTTTATTTTTATTATTTGCCCAAGGGGTACAGGTCTGTGAATCATCAGGCTTACATCTTTCACAGCATTCACCAAAGCACAAACCCTCCCCAATGTCCATAACCCATCCACCCTATCCCTACCCTCCCACCCCCCAGTAACCCTCAGTTTGTTTTATGAGATTAGAAGTCTCTTATGGTTTGTCTCCTTCCCCATCCCATCTTGTTTCATTATTTTTCCCTCCCTACCCCCCACAACCCCCCACCCTGCCCCTCAAGTTCCTCATATCAGAGAGATCATATGATAATTGTCTTTCTCTGATTGACTTATTTCGCTCAGCATAATACCCTCCAGTTCCATCCATGTCGTTGCGAATGGCAAGATTTCGTTTCTTTTGATAGCTGCATAATATTCCATTGTATATATATACCACATCTTCTTTATCCATTCATCTGTTGATGGACATCTAGGTTCTTTCCATAGTTTGGCTATTGTGGACATTGCTGCTATAAACATTCGGGTGCACGTGCCCCTGAGGAACACTACCTTTGTGTCTTTAGGATAAATACCCAGTAGTGCGATTGCTGGGTCGTAGGGTAGCTCCATTTTCAACTTTTTGAGGAATCTCCATACTGTTTTCCAGAGTGGCTGCACCAGTTTGCATTCCCTGTATAAAACTTTTTAAAAGTTATTATTTTTTTAAATCAAAGTACAGTTGACATACACCATTATATTAGCTCTTGGTGTGCAGCATAGTGACCTGACAGTTCTACACATTAAGCTCACCATGAAGTGTGGTTACCATCTGTCACCATACAATGCTCTTACAGTACTATTGACTATATTTTCTTTTTTTTTTTTTTAAAGATTTCATTTATTTATTTGACACAGAGAGAGAGATTACAAGTAGGCAGAGAGGCAGGCAGAGAGACAGGGAGAGGAGGAAGCAGGCTCCCTGCTGAGCAGAGAGCCCGATGTGGGCCTCGATCCCAGGACGCTGAGATCATGACCTGAGCCGAAAGCAGAGGCTTTAACCCACTGAGCCACCCAGGCGCCCTTGACTATATTTTCTATGCTGTACTTTTCATTCCCATGGCTTCTTTATTTAATAATTGGATGTTTGTACCTTTTAAATCCCCTCACCTGTTTTGCTCATCCTCCACCCCCTCCCTTCTGGCAACTACCAATTTCTTCTTTGTATTCATGATTCTATTTCTGTTTTTGTTTTTTTAGATTCTACGTATGAGTGAAATCACATGGTACCTGTTTTCCTTTAGTTCACTTAACATCATACCCTCAAGATCCATCTCCGTGGGCGCCCGGGTGGCTCAGTGGGTTAAGCCTCTGCCTTCGGCTCAGGTCATAATCTCAGGGTCCTGGGATCGAGTTCTGCATTGGGCTCTCTGCTCAGCAGGGAGCCTGCTTCTCCCCCTCTCTGCCTGCCTCTCTGCCTACTTGTGATCTCTCTCTCTCTGTGTCAAATAAATAAATAAAATCTTAAAAAAAAAAAAGATCCATCCCCGTCGTTGCAAATGGCAAGATCTCATTCTTTTGAATGGCTGAGTAATATTCCATGGTATGTACAAACCACATCTTTATCACATATCTATTGGTGGATACTTGAGTTATGTCCATTTCTTGACGCCTATGAATAATGCTGCGATGAACGTGGGAGTGCAGAGATCTCTTCAAGATACTGACTCCTGGGACATGTCTCTATTGTCAAATGTCCTTCAGACTTTTCTGACAGCGTGGAGTCAGAGGCTCCCAGGAGATCAGGGGCCCTGAGCTCAGGGCAGCGCTGAGCTCCTGGGACTAATGGGTGTTGGAAGGACATCAATGTCTGCATGTTCAGGATTTAATAAACCAGACGCATATCGTGCTCGCCTTTCAGTGAACCCCGACCTTCCTTTCAAGTCCCTGGCCTCCATGTTCATTAAAAAATTTGATCACCAGTGACCTGGGCCCCAGTGCAGCTGACACTGTCTCAGTCCTTTCATTTCTGCTCTGGCCCTGACGTGCTCCAGGGAGGCAAAACTGCCGGGGCTCAGTGGTGAAAAAATCACTTGCTGGAGAAATCTGTCTATAGCGAGGACTTCAGTAAGGCGCTAGGAGGTGGGAAAAGGACGACTGGAAATAAGAGGTTTTGCCCTGCTGAGCATGAAAATATTGCTTTCATGGGCCACCACGAGGCAGGGGTTGGGACAAGGATGAAATCCTGAGTTCTCTTCTTTCCAAGGGAAGAAGAACAAGAGAGAATAACATCTTCTCCAGCTGCAGCCGAAATAGTTTGGGGCCAAACTTTGGGTCAGGCATTCCCCTCTGGTCTCCCCTCACAACTTTAAATTCTAGATGTGAGACCTATCTCCAAATAATTTTTGAAAGGATGATTTGGGTTATGTCCTTGACTGCTTCTTTTTTCTTTTTTTTTTTCAAAATGTAATTTTGAGGTCTTAACTTTGAGGTCCCACTGTCTCTGTAGTTCTCACTCTGAACCGTCACGGAGATACAGCCCTGGAGACTTGACACGGTTTGACATTTTGCAGACCTTGACATTGAGCAAGGACATGTGGTATGAGGGTGACTCTCTTGGTCCATCAGGATGTGATTCTCCCAGGGAGGGGCTGAGACACATCAAGGAACCCATTCTGTCTGGCCTAGGTGACTTAGAAACAACATTTGCGATGGGACCAGCTCGGCTCAGGGGCAGAACCCGAGATTGAAGAACAAGTTTTTCTTTGGCATATGACCTAACACTTAGCAACAGCCTCAAAAAATATTTGTTGAGAACATATCCAGTGTCACGCACAGTGAGAGGCGGGGCATTAACAACCCGTGCTTGTAAAGCACTTCCTTTTACAAAGCCCTTCCAAGACATCTCATTTCCCCAAGAGCTCTGCAAAGTGTGTATGGCAATTATTATTATCATCATTTTATAGATGAAGAATCCGAGAGCCAAATGAATTGAGTGACCCGCCCACGATCCTACAGCTACTAAAGAGTGGAACACGTTTTCAGGCTCTAAATCCCATGTTCCTTCTCCTATTAAAAAATAACCCAGACTTGTGGCCAAAATTGCTAGCTTGCAACAGATTATATCTGCATAGGGAGGTATGGACAATACAAGTTGGCCTTGATTGATAGTTGTTGAAACCAGGTGTTGTTGGGCATATGAGAGCGCATTATATTCTGTCATTTATGTATATGTCTGAAATTTTTGGTTTCTATTAAAGATTGTATTTATTTATTTGAGAGACAGAGAGAGCGTGAGCATGAGTGGGAGGTGGGTAGCTGCAGAGGCAGAGTGAGAAGCAGACTTGCTGCTGAGCAGGGAGCCAGATGTGGGGCTCGATCCCAGGACCCTGAGATCAGGACCTGCGCCGAAGGCAGACGATTGACCGACTGAGCCACCCAGGCGCCCCAAGGCACTACTATTTGAAACATGTTTTCGTTCTCATCGTCTTACAAGAAACTCTGAATACAGGACCGGAGACCTTCTCATCCCCACTGTTGGAAAAACAGGACTCGTAAAGAGAGACGCTCTTGCGTTTGGCCAGGCCCGTCTGTCCTCACCTCCCTTCGGGGATTCAAGCACTTAACTTTGTCATCTCAGGTGGATGAATTGAGCACGGGGGTCACAGTTCTTTTTTTCAGCTCCTACAAGTGCAGCCTCTGCCGAAGAAGTGGGGAGGCAGGGAGAGAGAGAGGGCAGGGGAGGCCCTCGGAGGAGATTTAGATACCAGGTCTCCTCACGGATTCACAGAAGATCAACATTTGTCCCCTAACTGGACTGGCCCAGGTTGAAGGACACCCAAACCAGCCCCACTGGGATGCCTCCACCTCAAGTCCTTCCTGACTTCAGCCAAATCCGGCGCTGGCCAGGCCTCCCTCCTCTCTCGAAGACTCTTCTCGAACCAGCCAGGGAAGAGCCTCGGGCTATTATCTGGTGAGATATCAAATATTTAGCTGGAGAACGTTCAGAGCTTCAGGGATGCAGGGACTGTTTAGATATCAGATTCTCTCCTGCCAGGTCAAGCAACCCCCCTGTTGACGAATGGCTGCGTTTCCTCAGCCATCTTTCCCAGCCTCGAGTTATCTCGTGAGCCCTTTAACTCGCTGTCCAGCTGAGAGGCCCCAGGCCTGCAGAAGCTGTGCTTCTAATCCCCGTCTCGGCCTCGAGCCGCTGCAGTGGGCCACGGAAGGTTGTTTACAGAAGATGAAGGCTCGCTGCCTTGCACCTGGTTTCTGTCTGGCCCACGCTGATGGGGATGAAGGATCCTTCATTTATCTCAGCCTCTCTTCTCAGGCAGCTCCTGCTGTCATGGCAAAGCTCGGGCCCAAGGCGGCTTGCATTGGCGTTTCAGTCCCTGATAAGCAGCTCGCTGAGGGGCTGCGGAGAGCACTTGTAGGCCTATGTACCTCACTGAAGCCCCCCCGGCCGCCCCCCACCCCTGCTCCAGGCTGGGGGCAGTGGGCTGGGATGGGGCAGAGGCTGCGGGGGGTTTCCAGATGGCAGGTCAAGTGGCCTGGCTTCCGGCTATCTGGTGGCCGGGGAATTGCACCCTTTGTCTATTTACAGATTTGGGAAACAGGTAGCCCTATAACCCGGCTGTCCTTTCTGCCTCCGTGGGAATAAGAGGCAAAGGGCATCTACTCGGCAAAGATGTTTTATGGAGGATGGGGACAGACGACGTAGAGAAAGGCTCACTGGGACAGACATAGCAATCCGGAAGGACAGATGTGGGTGTGGAAAGCATGGAAGCTCCCACCCTCGAAGTCCCTGAAGATAATAACTAACGTTTATAGGGTGCTTACCATGTGCCCAAGCCCTGTGCTAAGCACTTGATCTCATTTAATCCCAAGAAGTAAATTCTCATATTACATCCGTTTAACAGATGAGGAAATAGGGGTTTAGAGAGATTAAGTATATAGCCAGGAAGAAGAGCTGAGATTCAACACAGGATAGCTTGACTCCAGGGCCCCAAGCCTGTAGCGGGACCACGCTGTAGTGGAGAGACACAGCGCAGGTGACTGAGTCTGGGGAACAGGGACCTGTGGCCACTGATGTGTGTTGAGAAACGTGGGCACCCTGTTTACCTGGTGACACCCTGGTCCTCCAACCTGGAGTGAGGAAGCCAATCTGGGTGGGGAGTTAGGAGAAGCAGATGGCACAGGGTTAGTAAAAACGGGCCCCTCCAAGAAGCTGCATTTGGAGAGGGGCCTCTGATGACTTCGGGTGGTTTGCTGGTGCAGATTTCCTTGAAAACAACTGCTTCCTTTGGACTTGGAGAAATCCACTTGCTGCCTTCCACCGTCCTGGAAAAAGTCAATAACCCTTTGAAAATGAATTCTAGTAGTGGATACAGTTGTGGGGGAGTACTCTCTGGGTCGAGCAGGAAGTTAATAATCTCAGGTGCTGGCATAATGCACTGTCTCCTCCCTCCTGGGACAGATGTTTTGAGCCGTGTGGACAAGCCACCGCTCTCCCCTGCACTGAAGGAACATCAGGCCTGGCCCAGGCCTCAGTCCCAGGGAAGGCTGGTCCAGGACTTGGGAGGTCTGTGTTCCATTTTTGCTTCTACCATAGAGTTGCTGTGGGACATTCAGAAAGAGGCTTAGCAATCCCCGGCCTCCTCTCCTGTAGCAGAGAAGTTTCTGTCATTCCCCGTCATCAAAATGTGGAAAGGACAAGGGCGAATGGGACCACTTAAGACAAGTGTCACCAACATTCCAGGCAAGGTGCCTTTGATAAAGGTAAGTCCATGCCTCTTCTTTCTCTACATCCTTCTGCTGAGGTCTGGGCCTCTTCTTTACTGGAGCAGCCAAGTCGACTGCCTGAGGGGTACAAAGCATTGACAGAAGGCCGTCAAGTTTCCTTTCTGCAACTGCAGCTCCTATCTGACCCCTTGAGGACAGACAGTTGGAGACGAGGGGAGACTGGGGTGGGGGGAGGGCACGCGCTGTTTCACACTCTTCCAACCTGACGCCGCCAGGGCGGGGATGGTGACAGGGCCTGGACTCTGCGCTCGAAGCAGCTGAGTCTTGTGGACAAGAGGCAGATAAACTGCACCAGGCCTCTTAATGAACCCAGCGCCAGCTTCAGATAAACTGTCGCCACTTACTCCTCCCCGCCCTCCCTTCTCCAGGAGAGACAGTCGGGCTTGCATCAGCAGTGAGCTTGGAGCAGGAGCTGGGGCCCCAGAGCCTGTTGCTCTCCGGGGATGTTCTGGAGGGCACTTCCATGAGATTCTGTTCGATTCCCCTTCGCTCCAACTGAACCCCACTCTCAGACCCAAAGAGAAGGAGGCAACCAGCAACTATCTGAAAAATATAGGTAAAAACCACTGGGGGAATGTTCACTTGAAAAAAACATATTCCCTGGTACATCAGAGTGTGGCTGTATTTGCAGATCTGTTTTATTTTATTTTATTTTATTTTATTTATTTTAAGTAAGCTCCACCCCCCAATGTGGGGCTTGAGCTCAGAACCCCCAGATCAAGAGTTACATGCTCTACTGACTGAGCCACCCAGGGCCCCCTATAGATAGGACCTCTAAAAAGGTAATCCAGGTAAACTGAAGTCATTAGGGTGGGTGCTAATCCAATATGGCTGGTGTCCTTATATGAAGAGGAGATTAGGACACAGACTTGCACCGGGGGAAGAAGACCATGTGAAGACACAAGGGGATGGCCATCCACAAGCCAAGGAGAGAGGCCTCAGTGGACACCAACCCCAGTGACACCTTCATCTTGGACTTCTAGCCTCAAGAGTTGTGAGAAAATAAATTTCTGTGTTTTGTTTTCTTGCTTTTTACTACCCTTTTTTCCCTTCATATCTCCTTTGATTCATAAATCCTTTCTAACCACCAAAGAGGTATGTACATTACAAGCAGGTAAATTCTGTTTATAGATGTTGGAAGCCCCATCCCAGATCAGTAGAGCAGTGGCAAAGATAAGACTAAAATCTGGGACTCCAGCCTCCCACCAAGAATATATCATTATCATATTTTCCCTCCTATTTATCTCAATAATTCCCTCGACTTTATGCTTTGTTTTGGCCCTTAGAGACCTGGCCAGGCACATTCTGAGAAATGGATCCTCTCTTTGTAGGTCATTGGGACAAGCAGGTTCAAGCTCATCTCTTCCAGGTTGCACACTACTCGGATTACCCCATTAGCCGATAATAGATATACAAATATTAACTAAATATTAATATTCCTAAGGGTGTGAACATGTGGTCATTCTTTTTTTTTTAAGATTTTATTCATTTATTTGAGAGAGAGCAAGAGAGCAAGCACACGAAGGTGAAGCAGCAGGCGGAGGACAAGGGAGAAGCAGGCTCCCTGCAAACATGTGGGGCTCGTTCCCAAGACCCTGAGACCGTGATCTGAGCTGAAGGCAGATGCTTAACCGACTGAGCCACTCACGCGCCCTACGTGTGGTCATTCTTATTAGGGAAATGCAGAAGCTTTTTCTGAAGGTATTTGAAAAACAGATACATGTTTCTCATCTGGAGTAATGCCAGTGCTCAGAAGCAGGTAGAAGTGACCTCAAAGCGGTCTTCAGACACTAGGATAAGGCTCAAGCCCAGGCCTGGGGAGAACATGAGGTGTCTAACCTCAAGCATATCTGTTCCAACAGCTTTAAGATTCCATAGACATTTGGCAGGAGATAGTTACAATGTGCAGGATGTGATCCAGCAGGATCAAGGACCTTCTGATTTTTATCTCAGTGTTTTACATCCAGGGTAAATGTTTTTAACTGAAGGAGATAGGAGAATTCCATTTTTTCTTTTCTGACCTAGCTGCTGAGTTTGGATGGGTTGGTATTCTCCAAGGGCCAAAACAAAGCACAAAGTTGGAGTAAGCATGCCATCAGTTTCTTCTATTGCCCCAAATGTGGCTGCCTCACACATTTCTAATGTACTAACTTAGTACCGCTCTACTGAATTCTGAATGAATTCTGGATGTTTCCTTAGATGGCGATGCTCATTGGTATCACCATCCTTTTCATCTGTCCAGTAAACAGTCCATAGCCTTCTACTCTAAGTGGGACCCCCGGCTCCAAACCATCACCGGGGAGCTTGTTAGAAATGCAGGAGCTCAGATCAACCCATATCTGACTCAGAGCTTGCAATCTAACAAGGCCCGCAGGTGCTTCATATGCACATTAACACTTGAGAGGGGCGCGCCTGGGTGGCTCAGTGGGTTAAAGCCTCTGCTCTTGGCTCAGGTCATGATCTCGGGGTCCTGGGATTGAGCCCCGCATCCGGCTCTCCACTCAGCGGGGAGCCTGCTTCCTCCTCTCTCTGCCTGCCTCTCTGCCTATTTGTGATCTCTCTCTCTCTGTGTCAAATAAATTAAAAAATCTTTAAAAAAAAAGTTTGAGAGGCACTGGTCTGTATTGCGTAATTTCTTCTGGTTTTCTCTTCTACCTATGAGGCGGGCAGGGCAAGTAGTCTTCCATTTTATTGGTGGAAACTGAGACTCAGAGGTGAAGCCACCTGTCCACGCTCACACTCATGGAGGAATTGGAATTTGAACCCAGATCTTTGCACTCCAGATCCCCAGCTCTGTCTACTATGCTGTGATTCAGAAGAGACAAGCAGGTGCCTCAGTGCAAATGAATTATCCTGAGACCTGACCTCCCACGTGTAAGAAGCTCTCCGAGAGACGGAGCGCTGTGATGATGAGCTTGGTTGTCCCTTCTGTCCTTTATCCCCCAGCCACCTAACAGCATCTCTAACCCAAGCCAACTGCTTCACAAGTGCAGGCTGTTAGCGATAATTGCCAGCACCTGTCACAGTGCCTGGCATTTAGTAGGCACTCAACAAATGTTTGTTGAGCCAAATAGAATTACCTAGCATTAGCGAGAGCTCTCGGCCGCTGATTACCAAGGTGCACTGGTGAAGGAGTGCTGTGGGTCTTTGTGGCTCCTCTCTCTAGTCCTAGAGAAACATTCAAATTACATGTCCTCTTGACAAGAATTAGGGGCACCATCTTCTTAACCTGAAAGGCAGATTTTAAAAGCAAATTCCACTGTCTGTGTCTGTCTCCTGAGTAGGACCCAAGCCAGGAGTTGCAAATGCCTGGAGTTTCAGAGTGTGGAATTTACACGTTTACGCTGCAAAACAGGCTCTGCTGCATTTTCTTTGACTGGAAGCACTGAGTGTGGGAAAATTCAAGAGCACGGGCTGAGCCAAGTTTGAAGCCAGGGGTCAGCAGAAAGATATTATTGGGTGACAGTAACTGGGATCTGCTTGTAAACTTTGGCTGCAGTTTGAGGCTTCCTCTGAGATTGTTGACAATGGGAAAAGCCTCAAGTTAACCAGACAGAGGATTTCAGTGCTGCTAAGCTGACACAGGGCTGAGTGGGAAATGCCTAGTTTTCTTTGCTAGCTTACCCCAGGAGAGCAGAAATGAAGCAAAGCTTGGAGGAGGGCTGAATTATTATTCCGTAAGAAGTTTTCCGAAGATCTGGGCTATAAAGACAGATCCCATTAGTAAATGTGACAGCTATTCCATTGCTCTGTGCATTTTAGTATCTTACACCAAACTATAAATGAAAGGAGTATACTGCCTTTTACAAGAAAGCTGTCAATCCTCACCCTTGGTGAGCTGGCCACATATTTGGGGGTTCATCCACCTGGGTAGGGCTGCTTGTGTTGCTTAACCCACATGTTCTCATTCAGCCCTCTTGGTATCTGGTGAAATCTGTGAGCCATAAGACAGATAAACCTGTGACTCTGTCTTCCTTTGTGCGCATCAGACTCTAAGCTACAGGGTGAGTCCCAGATGCGACAAGATGAAGCGTGGCCTTTGATCATATGAAGAACAGAGACACTTGCTTCGTCCTTGTCGAATTACTTTAGGAGTCAGTGAGAGGACCACTTGGCTTTCCCGTAACTGGTGGAGAGGCAGGGATTCAGCTCTTCCAATATGGGTGGAAGAAAGTCCTCCCTTCACCCAATGATGCTCCACTTGTTTTGGCCACGAAATCTGCAGCCTGGGAATTTTCTAAGAGTTGGGTCAGAAAGAAAGACAGTACTAGCTTCAGGGCGTTTCTATTCCTGACTCCATGCGGTTGTTCTCAGAGGTGTGTAACTCCATTCCTACTTGCTTTAATTTCGTTGGCTTTTTTTTTTTTTTCGTCTTGTGGCATTGTTGGTGGGTAGGTAGATTTCTTTCCCTTCCTGCTATTCCTTCCCCCCCTGCACGCCCCCTACGATCTTCTACTCCAGGCTATTTGCTGGTTGATTACTCAGCCAACGAGTATGAACTCGTAGGATGCCATGCAGGCACAGGATAAAATCGACCCTTTCCTCTTCGCCATCCCCAGTGTCACCTTCTTAGACTTCTGTCACCACATTTACAGCATCTTACTGCATTTATCTGATATGCTTGCATTTCCCCTCAAAAGACAATGAACATCTTAAGGGAAGGGGTCATTTTGTTCTTAACTTATGCCAAGTTTTCCAGCACAGGGGAAATAGCCAGTATAGTTGATTAAATTGGATGAACAAGGACAGTTGAAAGGATAGGGATGAATCAGAGAGTCAGGCCTCAGAAAAACCAGATCTAAGTTCTTCTGAGTAGCCTGAACTGGGGGTAAACCTCCAAAATGGCCTTGAGTTTGGATATTTGACTTTTTCAACCTTGATGTTGCTACAGCCTCAGTGTGGTTGCTATGCTGTTGATATTGTCACAAAGATGTTTGTTGGGACCGAGGACGGCTGATAATAGACCATCATTTTCAGTGCCACAAAGGACATTTATCAGGGATAGAGCATTGCTTAGAAACCATTGCAACCATACAGTCTTGCAACTGATTTGTAAAATTATCTATGTACATACTTATGTTCATTTTTTTGGTGTGCATTCTTGAACAGAACCATAACATGTCAGACGTGAAGATTATAGAAGGAAGCTTGCCTGCTTCTTTTCACAAAGGAGGAGTTGAAGCCTAGAGACTGAGAAAGAGCCTATTAACAGCTAATGGAAGAGCTGGGATCAGAACCAAAGCCTCCCAATTCACCAGAAAATGCTGAGAAACTATGGAGAAGGTAGCAGGGGATACACAAAAACTACTTCCTCTTATTTAGGGGACCTGAGCATTTTCTTTGATTTCCTTCCTGCCGAAACATGCACAGAAGCTTTCTTTTTCTCCTGGTCTCTCACAATCTCTCTCCCTCCCTCTCTCTCTAGTTCTGTCTCTTTCTCTCTTCCTCTCTCTCTTCCCATTGCTAGCATTTATTGAGTACTTACTATGTTCCAGGCACTTTGGTATGCATTCTCTCACTTCATCTTCACAATAACCTTGTGAGGTAAGCCCAGTAATAATTATAATTTTTCTTCTTCTTCCCATTTTATTTTTTTTAAAGACTTTATTTATTTATCTGACAGAGACACGCAAGAGAAGGAACACAAGCAGGGGGAGTGGGAGAGGGAGAAGCAGGCTTCCCGCTGAGCTGGACCCCAGGACTCCAGGATGATGCCCTGAGCCGAAGGCAGACGCTTAACGACTAAGCCATCCATTTTATAGAAGAGGTATAGGGAAATTAAACAACTTGCCCAAGATCATTCAGTTAGTAAGCGGCAGAGTTGGAATTCAGACTTCTGGCGCCTGACTCAGCCAGTTGGTAGAGCGCATGACGCTTCATCTCAGGGTCGTGCGATCAAGCCCCATGTTGGACTTGGAATTCAGACTCAGTATGTCCCACAGCAGAGTCTGTGCTCCTAATCATTGCTCTGTAGTGTTTTCAGAGCTCTACCCAGGTTTAAGTAATACCCCTCTATGGAGCCCTGAGGACCCTTGCTAAGAAAGGAATCATTCTTGGCAAGTAGGGGCCAGGCGCCATCTTGCTTTGTACTCATCGCCATAATAACCATTTGTAATGATTTGTTTTCATGCTCATCTCTCCCACTAGAATAGAAGTGAAAGGGTGTGTCTTTCATCTCTTTATGCCCAACACCTAGCACAGTGCCTGGCTCAGAGACAGTGGCTAACCCATACCGGTGAGTGAATAGAGGAATACCACTCTGATGGAGATCATGGGGTCACACAGTAGCACATCTATTCAGAGCTCCTGAGTTGGGCACTTGAACCACTGTGTCTGCTCTCTCTACTCATTTTCCCTGTGGTGCAGTGCTCCACACGGGCAGTTGGTTCTCTGGTGGAATGCAGACTCTGCTGGGGGGACTGGGCCGTGCCGCTGTGGCACCCCTCTTTCCTTCAGCAGTACCTTGATGTCTGGAGCCAGGAATCCCTTTCTCTCCGTGCCAGTTTGGTGGGACCTCCCCAAACCAGGACTGACCTAGGCTCGGCACCATGGGCCTCAGAAGATTATTGGGGCTTACTGCCTTCTGAAGGTTGGCCTGCTATTTTTACCAAGGCCAATTTCTCCAAATCCATGCTCCCAAACCAGGAGAAGCATCCACGCCCCTGACTCTGATACCTGACCTGAGACTCTGCAGCATCTGTTTTGATTGGAAACCCGCGCATGGGAAGGTGTCTGGCTCACACCATGTTCACGTCTGTGTTGGGTTTGTCACCTCTGCTGCTGCTTGCCTGTTTGTAGTCAAAGCCTGATAGGCCTGAACTTCTACTCCCCACATCCTGCCCCCTCTTCCTGCCAAGGGGACTGACCTGACCCGGGCCTGGCTAGGCAGGGTGGGTCACCATTCTGTTCTTAGCCCTTCCTCATGGCCAGGGAGGTCTAAGGTCCCAATGGAAGAGGGCCTGCTGTCCACAGCCCCTCTCCAGGAATGCGCTCTCCCATGGGAAAGGACGTGGAACCTTCCACCCGGAGCCCCCAAGAGAGGCTCAGTCATAGGAGGGGGAAGAAAAGTCCACTGTGCTATAAATACTTCTCAAATGTCTCTTGTAAATCTCCAGATGTGTCAGCCAGGCACAGGGAAGAGAGTCTGAATTAGAGCCGATTAGAGACCATAGTCTCCCAGGGAGGGCAAGCCTGCCTGTCAACCCGAGCCCCACGCGGCCGCAGGGACCACCTCGGGAGGAAGCTGCCCTCCTGCCCGCCTTCCCCGCGGCTGCTGGCCTGTTCCGGGGCGCTGCGGGCTTTGGGAAGGACAGGCACCCCTTCCCCTTGGTTCTCCTGCCCTTTGTGCCAGGATCACTGGGGTCCTTGCGGGGGTGGGGGTGGGG
>LNAC01000091.1:3667528-3720350 GCA_002007465.1 Ailurus styani
GTATNTGAGGGTGGGGGTGGGGGCAGGGCGCGAGGACGACCCCAGACGTGGCAGAAGCCAACTGCCCGGGCTGGTGGGTGATTTATGAAGTGCTGAAAAGCATCTTCGAAGCTGTCATTTATCTTACAGCTCTCAGCCTAAATAAACACAGAATCCGCCTAATTATAGTTACAGTGGAAACACAACACCCGAAAGGCCTGGCCTCCGCGGCCGGCCCCTCTCCTGCCCGGCTCCGCCCTGGCCCGGGCGCCCGCTCAGCCCACAGCTGCTCCCTAGCGGCGCCTCGGCACCAAGCCCCGCAGCCCGCCCTTCTCCCGGCCTCTCCCGGCCTCCCCCCGACCCCCGTCCCCCTCCCATGTCCCTCTCCTCCCGCTCTCTGGTGCTCACTCAGGCTCCCATCAGCGCGCACCCCTGAAAAGAATTTGCCAAGAGCAGAGGCACCATCTCCAGCCCGCCAGGGTCCTGCACCTGCAGCCCCCATCCAGCCTGGCTCAGGGGACTCCTGCAAGGTCAAGGGATTCTCTCTCTCTGGTTGATCAGGTCAGGAAAGGCAGAGGGGCTGGGGGGTGGGGGTGTCTTGGGTGTCCTATAGGTAGAGAAAGGAGGGAATTCTTTTTGTTCTTTGGTGGTTTTTGTGTCCTTCCATGAGGGAGGGCAAGGCTCCTTTTGCTTGATGGCCCTTCCTCTCTATCCCTGTTCCTGGACTTGAACTTGGAACTTCCCTTCCTCTTTTGCATGTGGGAGGTCTCCTGTCTTTTGGAGACTCTTCTGTCTTGGACTTCACAGCAGAGAGACAGACACTTCAACAGCAACCGGGACAGTGATATCGCAGGGTGGTTCTGAACAAAGCCTTCATCCGTTGGGGGTACCCTCTCCCACTTGGTCTTTGTCCTGGGGAGGTGGGGCTTAGGGCCAGGGCTGTGTTCAATATAGAAGAGGAATAACAACGAAGGGGAATCACAGTCCCTTCCACTCTTCAGAAAGCCTTTCGCTGAAAATGGGAATTTCAAGAGCCCAAGGCAGTGCATGACCAGGGGAAGCTCTGGATTCCATCCATGTGGTGTTAACTTACACACTAGCACACACGTTACACTAGACATATAACTCACCCCTAATTTACTGCTGTCTTTCTGTGTGCGCAGGGTCTTGTTCTTGTAGACAAATTTGGGGATCTAATAACAAAGTAAAGGAAGGATTCCTCAAGGGCAGGTGTAATCTGAGTAGGCCCCCTGGAGGATGAGGGCTTTTGAGAAGAGTATAAATAAAGGGCTGCCACCTAGCAGTTGGATGGGAAGGGAGAGGAGCCCTTGAGGGAACTGAAGAGGAGAGTGAGCCCATAAGACAGGACAAGAAGAGGGATAACTCTTCTTGCAAAATAAGAGCACAGACCTGGGAATTTTTCATCCTGACTTTGCTTCCTAACTTATCTGTGACTTGTTCTATCAGACCCTTCTGGAATATAGTCCCTTGCATTAGTTCCAGTGTTCAAAGTCAGCCAGAGCAGCCCAAACCACGGACCCACATAACAGTGGGTCGAGCAGCTGGGTTCAGGAGAGAGGCTGCTGATTCAAGCTTTTTGATGATACCAGCGGCCTCTCTGCCAGTCTGTGGGTGCCTCTCCCCTCCAGAGAGCAGGACCCCCCACCCCAAGATCCAGTCTGCTCAGCCAAGTCTGGAAATCCTGCTCAACGGAGAAAGTCTGGGCCTTTTCTGTAGTAGGCAGAGGAGAGTAACAAAGGGGAGATCCTTTTTTTTTTTTTTTTTAACTAGTTATACCACTGCTTATCCATTAAAGTAAGATAAAAATACCTGTTCTCAGCCTGGCTCCCAGAGCGCCAATTCAAATGAATGAGGATGTAAAAGCTCATGGTAAGAAAATCTCTCCCTAGGTAGTTCCAGATGAAAGAACAGCTCTTTAGCACTTCCAGTGAGTTAGACCATGAGGTCTCTCCTTATAGGCGGCTGGGGTAATCTCGGCCTTTTTTTTTTTTTTTTTTTTTTTTTAAGAGGGGAGCATAAAGCCTCAGAACAGTTGAACGAGTTTCCTGAAGTCACACAGTAAATCACCCTTGAAGACTTGATTCTTTATGGGATCACAAATAAGTTTGAAGAGTACTTGGTCTGCATTAACTCTTGGAAAGCAAGACAGGAGGAAAATACACTTTAAAAAGCCACATCCACAGATTGATGAGAAAGAGTTTTCATAGAAAGAGGAGACATACTCTCTGCTCAAGTTCTGTTTGGGAGTCATTTTAGTTTTCTGTGGGCCTTTCTCTGCTTTTCCCTCCCTCCTTTTCTCCCTTTACCTCGACTCTTCATCTTCTTCCCTCCTTAACCGTCCAGTCAGCACTTTTGGCCCTAGGATGGTTTTTGTTTTTTTTTTCCTGCCAGCCCTTTCCTGCCAGGCTGCCAAGGTCTCCCCTCCCTCCTGACTTCCTCAGTTGATCCTGTGCAGAAGCTGATAGCTTATCTCTATGCAGCAACAAGAAAGTGAGATAGTAGGCTCAGAAGCCAGCAACCCAGAGCATCTTGGGAACCGGCCTGCAGGAGTGAGCGGTCCTGTCCCCTCACTCCGCTGTCCCCCCACCCCCAAGAGAAGATCGCCAGTCAATATTTCTCTCCTCTCTCTCTCTGGTCTTGTCTGTGCTTCTAAAGTCAGACAAGGGCAGATGAGAGAACAGGCCCTGGCACCACGTCTCCTTGGCTTTCAGTTGTCTAACTTCAAAGGGAATTCACATCCTATTTTGTTTTTGTTTTTCCTCTGATGTGCTGGGCAACATCGGAAAAGTCACTCGGTCTCTCTGGGCTCCAGTTTCTGCAGGCAGGTGGGATCCACCCAGAGCAGGCCTGTATGTATTTGACCCCAGGTTTAGAGCCCTGGCAGGCCCTGAGGAGTGGAAAAGTCATTGCCGTTTCTAGTAACTTCTGGGCCATGGCCTCACACTTTTCCACTTCCTTCTTCTGTCACTCCGTTCTGTACTCCAATGACCTGACATGGAAATTTTGTCCCAGGCAGGAATTTTCTCACCTGCTGTGCTCCCACTTTCAATGCTGAGAAGCCCCCGGGGTTGGAAGGACATTACCCATCAGTTCTTAATCTAATAAATATGCAACTTTACCTCGACTAGAAAAATATTTTCCACTCCCACAAAGCAGTAAAAAGAGCAATCGCTTCTTTTTTCCGCCTCAGTCTAGGTCAGGGGTTCTCCAATAGGAGTGATTTTGTGCCTCCCTGCCCCCCGCAAAAAACAAAATAAAACAAAACCCAGAAGGTAATTTGGTATTGCTTGGAGTCAGTTTTGGTTGTCACAATAGGGGAGGGGTAGCTACTGGTATCCCGTAGGTAGAGGCCAGGCATGCTGCTAAGTACCCTGCAATGCACCGGACAGCCCCCACATCAAAGAATTATCTAGCCCAGAATCTCAGTAGGGTTGAGGTTGAGAAACCCTGGTCTTTGTCATCATTAAGTGGGGTCTTTGGTGAAGTTCTGGGTCTCAAAGAACATGAAAATAGGAAGAATTTGCTCTCAGAAGCCTCCCAGATAATAGGGAAATAGTGCCTCTGGGTTGGGAGGGGTCCTGTCTGAGAGGAGAGACACAATTCTTAAGCCCATGCTTGAGGAATTTATAGTCTAAAGAAAATCACAGGAATATGATATGTTAAACCAATGTTTATCCATTTAACATGTATTTATTAAGCTCCTACTGTATGCCAGGTTCTATGTAAGGTTCTAAGGAGGCCCTAAAGGAGTTCCCAATCTGTACCCCTGGGGGGAGTTTCCCTTCCTCTCAGTCCTGTTTCCGGTCACCACTGTGGGCAAGATTTGACCAATATACTTGGGAATGAAAAGGATGTTTCAGAAGAAAGGCTGTATAAAGAGGTTCTAGGGAGCTGAGTACCTACACTGGGTATATTTGGGAAGTGCTTAGCAAAATAGAAACCAAACTGGTGGGAGGAAACAAAGGCCTGGGTTCCAGTGAAAGAGCAGGTGAACCTCCTGGGTCAGGGAGTCAGCCACAGAGTGGAGAGGCTGCTAAGAGGTGAGACCTGGTCATTGCTTTTGGACTTGGGCCAGGTGATTGAAATTCTCTGAGCTGCCGGGTACCTGGCTGGCCCAGTTGGCGGAACATGTGACTCTTGATCTCATGGTCATGCGTTCAGGCCCCACTTGGGATGTAGAGATTACTTAAAAATAAGAAAAAAAAAAGAAATTCTCTGAGTTGTATGGGCTCACAGCGTAGGACAAGGACAGCTTTGCTTTGTAATATACCTCGGAGCTCACAATAAGTATTTTATGAATATGTTAGGAAGAGAGAAACCCTAGCAAGGCCAGTGTAGCCTGGAGGTGCCCTGGGAAAGATCCACCTTTATCCACTTTCTGTGATGGGATTCACTTGCCAAGGTGAAGGCAAAGGAGGGACCCCTTTGACGCCACGTCAGCCCTGGCGTGAATGGCAGTAGGCCAAATACTTAATTCTGAACTGTTCTGCCAAGAACTTTGGAGATGTCAGCAGATTCCTCTCCTCATGTAGTAGGATACAGATGAAATAGGACTTTTTTTTTCATTTTATTTTTTAAGTCATCTCTACACCCAACATGGGGCTCGAACTCACAACCCCGAGATCAAGAGTCACACTCTACCGAATGATCAGGCCAGTGCATTATAGAATGCACTACATGCATTCATTCAAGTAACATTTACTGAGCACTTACAATGTATAGAAATTACTCTAGATGCTCCAGGAGTTACAAGAATGCATTTATTCATTATTCATTCGTTCACTAACAGTCATATATTGACTACCTACTGTATGTCTGGCACCATGCTATATGCCTGGAATACAGAAATAAAACACAACCTCTTTCTCCAGAGTCCATGGGGACAAGCATTTCTTAAAGGCTATGTACTATGCCTCAAGCCAAGAGCTTTATGTTCACGATCTTTACAATACTCAAACTAAAGGCCCAGAAAGTTTAAGCCAATCATATTGCAGTTACTTAAAAAATTTAAAAGAGAATTACCATGTGAACCAGCAATTCCACTTCTGGGTATTTACCCAAGAGAATCGAAAGTAGGTTCTCCAAGAGAGATCTGCACACTCTTGTTCACAGCAATATGATTCACAATTGCCAAAAGGTACAAGAAATCTACCTGTCTGTCAACAGATAAACGAATCAACAAAATGTAGTGCATCCATATGATGGAATATCACTCAGCCTTAAAAAGGAAATTCTACATTTCCCAGGCTACGACATGGACAATCCTTAAGGACATGACAATGAATGAAATAAGCCCGTCCCCAAAAGATAAATACTGTGTCATTCCATCTGTATGAGTCACCCAAAGTAGTGAAATTCATAGAGACAGAAAGTTGAATGGTGGTTGCCAGGAGCTGGGGGAGGGGAAGGGAGATTGGGGATCAGTGGTTTAATGGGTATAGAGTTTCAGTTTTTCAGGATGAAAAGACTTCTGGAGTTGGTTGCACAACAACGTGCTATGTCCTTTACACTGCGGACCTGTGCACTTAAACCTCATGAAGGTGGGAGGGCTGCCTGCGTGGCTCAGTCGTTTGAGCATCCAACTCTTGATTTCAGCTCAGATTGTGATCTCGGGGTCTTGGGTTGGAGACTTGTGTTAGGCTCCTGCTCAGCAGGAAGTCTGCTTGGGATTCTCTCTCTCCGTCTCCCCCCGTCCCTTCCCCTGTTCTCTCTCTCTCAAATAAATAAATAAATCTTTTTTAAAAATGATGAAGATGGGGGCACCTGGGTGGCTCAGTCAGTTGAGTATCTGACTCTTGATTTCTGCTCAGATTGTGATCTCAGGGTCCTGAGATGGGGCTCCATGCTGAGTGTGGAGCCTCCTTGGGATTCTCTCTCTTGCCCTCTGCCCCTCCTCCCCACCAACTCCCCCACCACTCCTCTCTCTCTAAAAAAAATTAAAAAGATGAAGATGGTGAATTTTGTTATGTACCTCTTTAACCACAATTTAAAAAAATTTTTTTTTTTAAAGTTTAACCCACGTACCCCAGGCCTGATTCTAGGATCCCATTCTTTTTCCACTACAAAACAACGGTAAGGGGGAAAGGAATGTGTCATTGGAGGAGTCCTGACAAGGAATAATTGATTAGCGTGTCAACCTTTGCATCCAAAGATGACAGCATTACTATTTTTCTTTGGGCGTTTGGGGCCAGAAAGAGAAGTACTAGCCAATAGCCCTACTCTAAGCCAAGATGCTTTACAAAGTCCCATGCAGGTAAGATACAGACTTCTCTCAGAGTCTTTCCTCAGGAAGTTCTTTACCCCATTCCCTGATCTCCCCCAACCTCCTTCTGCCCACCCATGATGCTTTTCGGGGGGCTCACCGCCGAGAGCAGATGTCACATCAGGTGGAACCAAGTATTACAGAGGCAGAGATGGGGGAAGGGCCAGCTCTGGCAAACCTTTGAAGCACCCAAGGTTTGCTTTTAGGCCTTGGGAGTTGCCATGGGGCTAAGTCCGGAGACTGGAGGTCCAGCTTTTCCTCCGAACTTGCTGTGAGATGCCAGGAAATATGCTCTCCTTCTCTGGGCCTTGGTCTCCTCACCTGCAGCGTGAGGGGTTTGTTCTGTGTGAGTTCTAAGCTTCCCCCTCCAGTGCTGCCCTTGTAGGAGCTTTGAACCTTTGGACCCCTTCGCTCCACTGCCTCGCTAGGGTCCTCCTGCTCTCATACCTTCTCTTCCAGCAAAACTGTTTGGACAGGTTCTGATAAATTTCTGAGCACAGAAGCACCTCTTCTCCTGAGGATTTGCATTTCTATCAGCATCCAAATGAGAGAGAAGGAAGCTCTAACTTGGGGTCTCTTCTGATTGGAAGAGCAAGGCGCTTTTCGAAGGGGGCAGGGTGGAGGTGAGGGGGTAGAGGGACTGGCCTCCAGCTGCCAACTGGCAAGTTGGTGGCTCAGCCCTTGGGTGGAGGTCTTGGCACACCTCACTCAGCGTGGCACAGATGTGAACCCACCACGCCGCCTCTTCTTTTTCCAGGGACCCTGCAGGGGTCCTGGCAGCCCTTCTGTCTCTGGAGAAGTGAGTTCCAGCCCAGATACCGATGAGGTCATAGAGATCCCGGTCTGAGCTGGGATTTGGCAGGGGGGCTCCTGGGGCAGCTGTTTGTGGTTTCTCTTTTCCTCTGAAGGAAAGTCTGAGCAGATGATCTCCTAGGTGCTGCCTGTTTCCATGTGAGGGGGAAGCAGGATGTGGCTCGGGATCAGTGGAATGGGAGGAGGGCTGGCAAGGAGCGTCTGGGGCGACACGTAAGCGACATATTTTGCGGGATGAAAGATCCCAACGTCTTTCAGTAAGTTCTTCAACTCTGCTTTTGTTCTTAGGAAACCTCATTTCTTCCCTAATATTTATTCATGAGGATTTGTGTTTTTGGAGACTTCGAGGAGAAGCTGCTTTGGGTCTGAGGGAATTCACTCCACCGCGAAGACAGCTTTTCATCTTACGCAGTGCAGCCAGAGCTCCTCATCAAAAAACATCAGCTCCTTGGGGTGGAGGGGCCTCCAACCAACTCCAGAAGGATTACTGTGCGGTTGTGGAGGGCTCCCGATGTTCTCTGGTTTGGGGCCTGGGGACAGAGCCGGGGCAGCTTCGGGAACACAGAGGAGGCCGTCTGACAGGACAGGCATCCCTGCCTGGGGACCTCACAGAGCCTCTGAGGCCGGGAAGCACCGAAGTGGAGGTCCCAAGGGCTGGGAGTTCCAGACACTTTTCATCTTTCAGAGGCTCACGTCTAACGGGAGAAAGAAGACCCTTTGACCCACCAACACACGAATTCAATGTAGCAGGCAAATCAGGATCCAGTGGGGAGGGCCAGGCTGGCTCAGTCACACAAAGGGGAGACAGGACTAGAAAAAGACTTTCACCAGGTGGTTTTGACTAGAGGAGTCAGGAATTCTAGAATATCAACTTTGGGAGGGACTTGAAGTTCTGGCCTAACCCTCTTATTTTCCAGATGGAGAAATTGTGGGAAATGACTTTTCTAAATTCTGCTTCAAAGATGAAGTCATGGATTTTTCTGGCCCTAGTCCAGTGCTCTTTCCTCTGCATTTGATCTCTAAATGTCTGGTTTCTGCCAACATTCTGGCGCTCTGTGTGTCACTAGGACTCCCCAGCTAGCTCCTTCTCGTGCTCATCCTTTTGGTTCTGGGTTCCCACTCATCCTTCCCCTTCACTGGTTCTCGGCTTGCTTTTTTCCCTTTGTTAATGGCAATGCAGTATTCTATTTATCCCATCCACTAACAACCAGTATTTGAGAACATTTATAGGAATGGAACTTAATCTAAGAAGTTCAGCTTGCTTTTTCTTGCATTTCAGTGTCGGGTATTAGTAAGAGAGATAGTCAAAATAATTATGGTCAAAGTTATCTAGTCAAAACCTTATAATAAATGTTAGGGATTAGTCTATATACAATTCAGTTTTTGGCATACATTTCTTTGGCTGCAAGTTAAGAACACTGGGTTTCCTTCACTAATAGGAATATCTCTTAAGGCTGAGATGGCCTCTTCCTGATATTTCTTCTGCTGTGGATTTTTAGCGTACTTATCTGTGATTGTATGAATGGCGTTGAGTGGAGAGGTACTCCTCATGTTTATTCCAAATAGGAGTACATAGCCAATTACTATGGTAATGAGGAGGTAGACAGGCAATGCAACTGCCCAAGATTTTTGAGGCCAATAGGTTAAGCCTAAGGAGTTTAGTCAAGATTCAGGAATAAAGGCCCACACAAGATACAGTATGAAGCCAAATTGGGAGCTTAAGAAAAGAACTAAGCTATAAATCGTTCTTTCTGGCAATGGCAAAGGTGAATTTTCCAACATTTCCCTGTGGCTTTAGACAATCTTGATCCCTGAAGCTCCCACTCGGGCCCCTCCCAACAGCTTGGCTACCTTAGCACACTGCTTTCTTTTTTTAAACTCAGCTCTGTCACGAGCTTCTGTAAGGCTCATGGGTTGTAAATGTAGCACTCCAAGTTCCGTGCGTGGGGGAGTCACTGACCTAGAAGATGCAGGGAGATCAGGATGGTACTTAGTTCTTCCTGAGGCTCTGGACCAGTTCCTCTACCAGCCACTGTCAGCCCTTCAACCTGACATGCAGTCCCATTCTCCAAAGCCTTTACCTGCTCCCACTACCTGGTCCCCTTCTTTCCACCTCCCACCCCACCCCATTCAAGGACTGGAACTCCCCCCCCCGCAATCTTTAGCCCAACACGGGGCAAGAACTCACGACTCTGAGATCAAGGGTCAGCGCTCTACTGACTGAGCCAGCCAGATGCCCCAAAGACCTGAAATTCTATTTATTTATTTAGAGACAGTGGGTGAGCTGGGTGGGGAGGGGGCAGAGGGAGAGGGAGAGAATCTTAAGCAGGCTCCACAGTCAGCATAGAGCCCGATGAGGGGCTTGATCTCACAACCCTGATATCATGACCTGAGCTGAAATCAAGAGTGCAACACTTAACCAACTGAGCCACCCTGGTGCCCCAACTGGAACTTTTAAGTGTTTGTGATTAAGCACTTGGGCATTTGAATGAATCCTTCTCATTCACACTTGTGACTGGCTCTGTTTCCTTTTCTCAGACCCTGCATGTCCTCCTGATGTCATTCCAAAATCTAAAAAATGCTGAGGATTCATGCATATCTGCACTAGCTGGAGGGAAATGGGAGATAATAGTAACTGAGACCATAGGCAGGGTAAAGCATAGAAAATAGATCTGAATCGAGCCACCTGGCGAGGTTCTTCTGCCGCCTTGCTGTGTGGTCTTAGGCAAAGCCTTCAATGTCTCTGTGCCTTCATTTGTCAGGTGAGGATAGTACTGCCTGACTTACCGATTTTCAAGATATGTTAAAGATAAAGTAGGGGAGCAAATTTGAACTTATTCTTAATTTAAAAGAATATTGAGGGCGCCTGGGTGGCTCAGTGGGTTAAAGCCTCTGCTTTCGGCTCAGGTCATGATCTCAGAGTCCTGGGATCAAGGCCCACATCGGGCTCTCTGCTCAGCAGGGACCCTGCTTCCCCCTCTCTCTCTGCCTGCCTCTCTGCCTCCTTGTGATCTCTCTCCCTCTGTGAAATAAATAAATAAAATCTTTAAAAAATAATTAAAAAAAAGAATATTGAAAAAAAAGAATATTGTACCTAAATAGCATCACTATCAGGATTTCCCCCCAAATCTCATTTTATATATATAAATATATACTTTTAAAATTACCCATCTCCACCAGCATCCTCTGAGGTATATTGGTAAGCAGCTAACTGCTAAACCAAGTCTGAATTGAGTCTCCTTTAATACCCTGTTGTCCAAGGAGAGGGGGCTCATGACCAGTGCCATGCTGGGTCAGGGGAAACAGAGGACCTGCATAATCCAGAAAGGTCTGAACCACCTCATGTTGACTGTGAAGAAAAATGAAGGGAAATAGCAGTGGGACCAGGTTCTGGGCTCACACTTCTCATCCTATCAACCCTTACCCACCTGGATATTGTTAGGATTGAGTTCAGGTGAGGTTTGATTTGTAATTAGGGCCCAGGTGAGGATGAGGGTTGGGGTTTAAGTTAGGTTTAGATGCTAAGTGTGGATGCAGGTTTAGGTTAGGGTTGGGTGTGGGTAATTAGGTTTAAAGTTATATTTAAAGTTAGAGTCCGTATTAGTTTAATTTAGGATTAGGGTTAGGTTAAGTTTAGGGCCATGTTTCTCAGCCCCTCACTACTGACATGGGAAGATGGATAATTCCATCTTGGGGGCCTCCTTGCGCTTTTTAGGATAACAACAACCCTGGCCTCTGCCCCAAGATTCTAATAGTATCTGCTCCCACTCACCCCCATTGTAGGAACCAAAAAATGTCTCCAGTTGTTGTCAAATGCTTCCTTGGGCGTTGGGGTGAGGGTGGTGCTGGCGGTGGGGGACTCTCCCCTGGTTCAGAGCCACTGCGTCAATATGAGGGTTATGGTTAATGTTAGGAGTATGGGCTGGAATCAGACTATTTTATCTTATCTTATTCTTAAATTTTATCATTTTTTTTTAATTTTAAAGATTTTACTTATCCATTCAACAGAGAGAGCACAAGCAGGAGCAAGAGCCAGAGGGAGAGGGAGAAGCAGGCTCCCTGCTCAACCATGCTGGGCTCGATCCCAGGACCCTGATCATGACCTAAGCCAAAGGCAGATGCCCAACCCACTGAGCCACCCAGGTACCCCCAGGCTGTTTTAGATGTCAAGTTGGGTTTGTGTTTAGATTAGGGTTAGTTTATAGTTAGGGTTGGGAAGTCACTTAGATGTAGGGTCAAGAGTAAAATGAAGGCTCAGGTTCAGGTTCAGTTTTGGGTTAGGGTTAGGGTTAGGGTTTCTGCATTGGTCATGTGTAGGTTAACATCTCCCTATAAATGTATTGTGGAAAGATATTATATAATGGATTTTGTGTCTTTTCCTCTGGCACTTCTGGAAAGTGATTATAGGACTTGAGGGACAGAATACAAGGAGCTGCCTCCCCCGCCCCCACCCCCCGCAGTTCCCCATGGAACCTTGCTGAGTCTGTGGAGAGTGACTGCATAAGGACCTTCATGCCTAAGGAAGGTGATTATTTGGGGTTGTTCCTCACCTCTGTGTGTGACATAAGGACAGCTGGAAACAGCTCACATGCACACCTGCACAGGCATATATACTCTTTATGTTAAGCGCCTATTTACATGTTGTTGCATGTCTCGTTTGCATAGTGCAGTCCCCAAAAACTTCATGCTGAAAGTCAGGAAACCGGTCTAAGTGCCAGGGCTTCCCTTCTGCCACGTTGTCGGGGCTTCCTAGGACCAGCACAGCTAGATGACTCAGGGACCCTGACAGTGGGAAGACCTTGGGGCCGGAAGCCTGGGCACCGACTAGGCTCCCCTTTGCCGTTCTACTGTGTATGGGCCCACAGACAAGTTCAGAGCCCTGCCTTAGCTTCCCCTTGTGTAGAATAACCAAAATGAAACTTACCTGAAACCCTCCACCCATCTCTAATTCAAATGGGGACAAAAATCATTTCAACAAGCTCTTGAAGTGTCAGGGAAGGAAGATGCTGCGTCGATCCACAGTAATTTTATTATTCTGTTCCCAGAAGAAAGGGGGGTATAGAGCTTCGGGTTTAGCACCTGCCTGGTGGCTGGAGCCTGCCAAGGCCTCCATCTGCCCACGTCAGAGTCTACAGGAGGAATGGTGGTGTCAGAGGCAGACGCAACAGAGAGGGAACTATGCTTCACCAGCTTGTCAACATGTCATTAGGGTGTTCCTGTGGGAACCAAGAGCAGAGGCAGGAGGCAGGAGATGTGGGAGGGAGGGAAGAGGGAGGAGGGAGGAAGGGAGAGAAATGGAAGAGATGAAGGGGTCCATGCCAGTACGGCATTCATCCCTGTCATGAGGAGAGCTCTATCAAACCAAGGCCAGGCCTATAAATCAGGCCATAATTAGTTGCAAAGAGAAAGCTTTAACATCCTCATCAAATTGATTAATACATCTTGCAGCTCAGGACAGGCCGGCCCTGCCTTGGAAAGCTGCAAGCTTGCCCGGCTGGGTGGGAATGGAGGGGGAGAAGGGACAGCTGTAGCCGCAGCAGCAAGGAGCCGGGGGAGTCCTGCCCCTCTGTTGACTTGTGCGAAGAAGGCTCTGACAGGTGGCAGGTGAGGCCGGTTCTTGGTCCAGCTCGTCATCGTGGGCCTGGAGACTGGAGAAACAAGGAATGTACTGGTTTGGTCAGGAATGAGCCTTGCTACCACCAACACATCATTTCTTTTTCTAGGTCTCAGTTTCTCCATGTGCAAAAGGGACATCATGGACCAGAGGATTACTTCCAGTTCAGACACCATATATATCTAGGAGCCCAAAAGGCAAGGACATTTGGGGGTTATGGCCAGTGAAGACCTATTTACAGGTTTCATTCCTAGGATATCCAAAGGGAGGTCAGGAGTTCGGGATAACCTTAAATAATTTGGTCTGCCTTAGACTTGAGATTACCAAGTATTGCCTGTGTGTCTTTCCTGAGGCCTGAGCAAATACCCTTCTTCTTTTAAAGTGCACAGAGAGAAAAGGTACGGATCCACTCTGATTCACACCCTGGCTCAATCACTTACTAGCTGCGGGTATGGGGAGAGTTCCCTAACCTCTTCAGCCTTCTCCTCTAGAAGATAGGAATTATAATATCTAGCTCGCTGAGTCATTATGAGGGTAGATAAGATATATATAATGTGCTCAGCTCCAAGCCTGACCCAGTAGGTGGTCAACAGGTAATAATTAGTCTTATTATTGTTCAGAGGACGCTTGAGGTCTTAAAAAAGGCAGGAAAATCACATGGAGACTGAAAAAGTCATAGTCTAGTAAAAAAGTAAAGCCCCAAATCCCCCACAGAATGTCCAAATAGTCATCCTCCTGGGATGTAAGATGAATAGGCAGCATTTTGTTGTATAAAAGGCCCTGGACTTGAGCTTGAAAACCTGGACATCTCGTCTGTGCAACATATGGATTGTGTGACTTTGTGCAAGCTTCTTCACCTGTCTGAGACTTACTTTCCTGAATTGGGAATTTTTTGGCATCCAGGCAAATAATGTGTATAAATGATCCTTGTAAGATATAAATCATATTCGAATATACAAATACAAAACCATTTTATAAGCAACATTTAGGGTATCAGTCCCTTTTGTCTGCTGCTGACTGCCCCAAGTCCCCCATCGGGAAGAACAAATGAAATACATTCTTCTTGGGCGCCTGGGTGCCTTAGTCCGTTAAGCATCTGCCTTGGGCTCAGGTCACGATCCCAGAGTCCAGGGATAGAGCCCCGCATCCAACTCCCAGCTCAGCTGGGGAGCTTGGTTCTCCCTCTCCCTCTGTCTGCTGCTCTCCCTGCTTGTACTCTCTCTCTCTCTGCCAAAATCACAAATAAAATCTTAAAAAAAAAAAGAAAGAAAGAAATATGTTTTTCTCAAGCTCCCAGTTCATGCTCCATTGTTTGAAGGGATCCTGGGCCTTTATATCTTCTATAAATTGTATTTTCCTATTTTCTGTTTTAACAAAAATTCTGACCTAATTGTTTATAATAACCAAAGACCCTCTGTTTGGGCCACATGCAGGTTTATGTAGTGACACCATCCAAAAATGGGGCGCCTGGGTGGTTTAGTGGATTAAAGCTTCTGCCTTTGGCTCAGGTCATGGTCTCAGGGTCCTGGGATAGAGCCCCGCATCAGGTTCCCTGCTCAGCAGGGAGCCTGCTTCCTCCTCTCTCTCTGCCTGCCTCTCTGCCTACTTGTAATCTCGCTCTCTCTGTCAAATAAATAAATAAAATCTCTTTTAAAAATCTATTCTTTCCTTCTTCTGTAATACTTGAACTGTGAAAAGTATGGCTGATCATATGTATGTATTTCTTTCCCAGCCTCCCTTGTGGTTAGGATGCCTGTATGGCTAAGTTCTTGCTAATGGAATGAAAGCAGAAGTGATGTGGGTCCCTGAGGAGCTGGGATCTTCAGAAATGGGTGTGCATCTTCCACACTTTTATCCTTCCTGAGACCCAGCACATGAGTGTACCCTCAACCCTGCTTGGATCAGTCAGACAAAGGCTACTGTAGGGGATGGTGGAAAAGCAAGACAGGAGGAACCTGGGTCCCCAAATAACAACATGGAGGAGAATCACCTGCCAGCCCAGAGCTTAGACTGTTCTGTGAAAAAAAAAAATCTTCTATCTTGTTGAGACCTTGCATTTTGGGGTTCTTTATTATAAAAGTTTAACCTTTCATCTTGAGGAATTATTTCTTTGCCTTGCATGTCCCCCAGAAGTCCAGAAGTTTTCTTACCCACCCCAGTATCTTTAGGTGATAACACCAAATGTGGAAGACACTCTTCATTTTAAAATATACAGTAGGAGGGGCGCCTGGGTGGCTCAGTGGGTTAAAGCCGCTGCTTTCGGCTCAGGTCATGATCCCAGGGTCCTGGGATCGAGGCCCGCATTGGGCTCTCTGCTCGGCGGGGAGCCTGCTTCCTCCTCTCTCCTCTCTCTCTGCCTGCCTCTCTGCCTACTTGTAATCTCTCTCTCTGTGTCAAATGAATAAATAAAATCTTTAAAAAATAAAATAAAATAAAATAAAATATACAGTAGGAGATTCCAGTGCTCCTGGTGTATTTGAAGCCTGGGTCAGCATCTCATTCAGAGTCCTCTTCTGATCATAATTTTATTAAGAAGCGCTCTATCTATTTATACTCAAAACTATCCCCTGAAAAAACAATCAGCTCCATTTTCTTGTACTCTCCTGCATAATGAAGTCTACTCTGTTCCTGGAAAGCAGCTGCAATTTGAAGGCCAATGGGAGGGAAGATGGAACAGAAAATAAGACAACCGTAGATTGAGGACGACTGGAGAGGTCCACAGGGATCTGAACTCTGACCCCAGACCATGTGAAGGGACAGGGAGGGTTCAGGGACCTGGAGAAATAAACCAGAGGTGCCCAAATGACGTGTCAAGAGCCTCCGGTGGAGGAAGTGGAGTTTTCAAGATCTGTATGCTGTTTTCTTGTGCTTCTAATCCCCAAGAAAACTTGACCCTCACCGGCTGACCCATTGGCTTCCCACCCGTTTGTCATCATCAGTCAAGAGTTTTTCAAGGCCTATGACACTTAGAAAGCCTCCCTCCTGACACCCACCCCTCTCCTTTTGGAATGTGGTCCTGGGCAGACTCAGAATTGCTCTTTAAAACGTTTAACTGTGCAGATGGTTTGGAATGTGAGGACTGAATACCCCTTTCAAAAGCCAAGAAGTATGGGAGTCACAGACATGGGATCACGGGGAAGAGGAGACCACAGAGGAAGGCCATCGTGCCAAAGAGCCACAAGTGGGAGCCAGAGTGGGGAGGAGGGGCAGCCTCACTTGACCACGTTGCTGGCCCGAATCACAGGGCAGGGCCGGAAGGGAAGTGCCAGTTGCAAATGCTCCCACCTCATCTCACAGCTCACCAAATATTACGGCCTAGCACATAAAAACCAGAGCACTAAGCTGCCAGGAGTGTTAAACTCAAGGAGCTGTGACCAGAAGCAGGCAGGCTCTAGGGACAGGAGTGGGGAGATGGCTGTGGCAGGCTAGGGGCTCCCAGTAGGCCCCGTGGCTCTCAGGCAGCGACTGAAACCAAGCAGGAAAGTTAGCCCTTGCCCTGAAATCCACCTCTGCCTCCTGCCTCTCCATGGTGAGAGCATTTAGGGAAGGCCTGAGCCTCCTAGCAGGAGCCGGGCAGCTTCCAAGCAGAAAATAAATGCTTTCAAGCCACATAAATCAATGAAAATTAGCAGGAGTCAAGGTAAAAATCCATCCTCCACCACTTGGATGTTTGAGCCATGGTTCTTCTCCGTGATTTAGAGCAGAATGATTAGAGTGATCCAAACTCGTACTGTTTTTTTTCCCCTTTTTATCCTCCCTTCCCTTTTCAGATAAAGCCCTCTCCTGTGAGGCAGGTTCCCACTGGCTGCTAGCTCCTCTGGCGAGAAGCAGGTGTGTGCACCTGTCACCTCAGCACCTTGATGGATCTCTGTGTTATCTTGGTTTGTCTCCTCCCTGCCTGCCCCTTAATGAAAAGTCTGCCCCAGGCCGGGGAGGAATCGTGGGTGGGGAGCCCACGTTCTGAAGGCTGCTGCCCCCCAAATGAAACGTGGCACCCTCCTAGAGGTGGAGGAGGGGGGCTGCAGTAATCAGAACTCCTAACTCTGACCTCTGAACTTGCGAGAAGATGGATAACGTCATGAAGGGTTTCCAGTCCTGAGCCCCCGCCAGGGGAGGAGCCTAATCCAGCAGTTGATGGAAGTGTGAGCTGGGAACCAGAGAGGTTAGGGGCCTGGATTCGCTTCGGGAAATAGGGCTTCAGAGGGCTGGCGTGGTATGGGGGGTGAAGGTGGAATTTCGAGTCAGAGAGACACAGGTGCAAATCCCATCTCTATCACTCACCACCTAGATGACCTGGCACAAGTTTCTGAAGCTCTTTGAGCCTGAGTTTCCACACCTTTAAAATGAAAAGAACGATATTATCTCACTGAGTTGTAGTGAAGACTGCATGAAATAATCGAATCCATGTCAAGTTCCTAGCATGTGGTGCCCAGAATGTAGCATCTATTCACAACATGGTACCTTTCCTGCCTCTCTCCACTCTCCTTGCCCACAGCAATGCAGCAAGCTAGGGAAGAAATCAAAGCCTCGGCCTGTGTCTCCTAACACCTTGTCCAGTACCTGGTATCCATCCAGCTTAGGAATCTACCCGCTCTGGTTCTTGGTCTAGACAGCTAACGGAACAGCAGAAAGAGCAGTCCTCCAGAACACAGACTAGAATGTTCCCATTCTGAGGAAGGATGAATCTCAGCCAGCATGGTGTTGTGTGATATACATTGCCAGGTTCAAGTCCTGACTCAGCCACTCACAAGTTGTGACCCTGGGCAACTCCTTGGGCCTCAGTTTCCCCAATGTAAAGGGGCTGTGATTATAATCCTTGCCTTGAGTTGGTCTGAGGTTCAAAGGAAAGAGTGGATGGGAAAGCCCTGTGCAAATGAGTCTCTATGTATAATGGAGTGGTAATCATTTTATTCACCAGATTCCTCTTAGGAAGGGAAATCTGCTTGAAAGAATGGTTTGATATGTGTTTATCATATGACCGACGTTACCAAAGCTTTAGAGAAGGGAGAGTATTGCTCTGCAGGAGACAGAGAAAGGACTGGAAGAGCGGCAGTGAGGCTCCAACAGGGTGAAGAGAGACCAGGCATCCTGAAGGGGCACGTGAAGTGCCCCCCCTGGTTGGGGTGACCAGCAGGTGTTTTAGGAACAGGCTGCCCACGTGCTCATGACAGTGGCTTGTGCCAGGAGGGTCTTCTTCCTGTGCCCCTGTCAAATCTTTGGGTTTGTCTAGTAAACTCACCATTTTTGCAGCCCTGATCGCACATGCCTGGTCATCAGGGCACATTCTTTCATTTATTCCTCCATAACCTTCCACAGATGAAGGGCAGAGGCTCAGAAAACTGGGCCAACTTGCTCAAGGTCACACGAAGCCCCTAGGTAGCCCCTAGAGGAGGGATTCCAATGGGCATTTAGTTCCAGGTATTGGGCCCTGTTGCCCCTCTGGACCTCAGTTTTCTGAAGTTGAAATTTCACTTACCCTCCCTGAGCCGCAGTTTTTCTATCTTTAAGAAGAAATGTCTCTGTTGCTTCTCTCTTTGGTCAAATACTTGATAGATGGAAGAGGTAATAGATGTAAAGTACTTTGAGAGCTTTTAAACAAACAACCCCGTTGTGAAAGTAAGCTATTATTAATACCACATCTCACATGCTAAAAGGTCTGCTTAATCCATCCCGCCCTAAGAAGCCAAAGAGGATGTTTCCTCTCTGTTTAGTTTATCCTTTCTAGTTAAGTGCCAAGACTGGTCTACATTTCTTTCTCTCATCAGAAAGCAGGCTTATGGATCTCCCCTAAAGCTACCCAAGTCCAAATACCATGACCATCTCGAGGGATTCCCTTCCTCCTATTCATCTCTCCAGCCCCCACCAAAGACAGAGACTAACCCCATTGTGTTTAACAAACAACTCTCCAGAAAAAAAGTCCTATCTTGATTTGTAGCATTTGCCGATTTCCTTGGTGTAAATACTCCTATCATGTTTGATGTTAAACTATCATTATGACATCACTCAGTGCAGAATCGTGAAGAGATGGACAGCATCACACCCTTATGTGGTTTTTCTACCATATAGGTACAACAGATATAAATAACCCCCAAAGATTATAGTAAAATCTAGTGAAAGGGGTGCTTGGCTGGCTCAGTCAGATACAGCAAGATCAAATGACTCTTGATCTTGTGGTTGTGAGTTGGAGCCCCACGTTGGGTATAAAGATCACTTAAAAATAAAATCTTTTTTAAAAATCCAGTGAAATAAATACAAAGGATGTGTTTTATTTATTATTTTTGTTTTTAACTTATTTAATGGTAACTTTATGTAATTTTAGTTTTTTAGTTAATTTTTTTAATGATTTTATTCATTTATTTGAGAGAAAGAGTGTGTGTGCAAGCACATGCAAGCAGGAGCAGGTGGGGAGAAGGAGCAGAGGGAGTGGATGAGAGAGAGAATCTCCAGCAGACTCCACACTGAGTGTGCAGCCCGACACAGGATTCAATCTCATGACCCTGAGATCATGACCTGAGCCAAAACCAGAGTCTGATGCTGGATGGTTAACTGACTGAACCACCCAGGTGCCCCAATTTTAGTTTTTTCTTAAATAACTGTTTGACAAAACTCTTGAAAATTTAAAAATTCAGTGCTCACAAGCCAGAATGAGGCAGCTCCAGACCCCCTGTGTGTGAGCCACAGGGCACATGGAACAGTCTAGCACAGAAGCCGATACATGTTGGAGGAAGTGCCATGTGACTTTGTGATATATTTTTCTTTTTCTTTTTTTCTTAATTTATTTATTGATATATTTTTCTATTTCAGAAACAAGAATCTCACAAGAAATAGTATGCTGGATTGACAATGGCTATTTCAATCTCATAAATGGGAAGTCTTCTTCTAGTCCTTGTCTCTTCTGGTGCAACCCAACTATCTATTAGCAACCCAGAATTTGATTCTCTCTCCTCTTCCAGGTCCAAGGCCACACTAGAAAGAGAGGGGTTTGCAGACCCCCAAAACTTGAAGCCAGACCTCTCCACTGGAGGAAATCTTTAGGGAATATTCCTAGGTCTTCTAACCTTCCCTGTCTCCTTATTCTCTCCTTGTTTTTACCTCTACAGCAGGAGGAAGCAGCTGCAGCCTTAGCCCGTGGACTCTTGGTCCAATTGCCTGGAATTAGAAAGGCTGGCCCTGGGAGCATCTCCATTAATTCCAGACATAATGCAGGTGTGTGCACTAGTGGGTGTATATATACATATACATATACATACACATATATATATATATATGATAAGTGCACTGGGGTAGGCAATGAATGTAAAGTTGGAAACTGGATTGAGAGGACTTAATACAATTCCTTCTCCTTTGGGAACTTAGATAATCTTCTCAAAGAGAGACGATGTGGCAACAAAGGTAGTTAAACCAAGTGACTTTTAAGATGTGCCTTGTTACCTGTATGCATTCACTACTATTCCCACATAGGGTAATTTCCATGCAAAGGTCTAGAAAAAAGGCCTAGTCAAGTAAGGATTTTCCAGAAATGGAAAGTAAGCTGATCTTAATAAGATCAGCCACAGATATCAGATTCTACTAGTAAAAGCCTCCCCCAGGGACATGTGTCCAGCAGCCTGGGGATCGTCCTGCTTGCTCCTCTTCCCAAAAGAAAGCAGGAGAGGATGAGTCCTCAGATTCCCGGCGAGTAGGCATACTGGTTCATAAAACTCGCTATATCATTTATTTGGCACTTGTCATAAAACCCCTGACACCAAAGAGCAATTTACAGTTTACAAGGAACTCTTCAAATACATTATCTCCTTAAAGTTTTACAACACACCTATGAGATAAGGCAAGGCAGGTTTATCACCATTTTACAAAGAAGAAGTTGAGTTTCCAAGAAGTTAAATAATTTACCTAAGGCCTCCAGACTCTTGGGTAGCAGAGCCAGGAGGGGAATTCAGTTTTCCTGACTCCTACCTAATTTGGCAGCCTTTCTGTTCACCATCGTCCTCGCAAACACTTCCTTGTCTAGTAGCTAATTGTTTGGTATTTTCTGACTTTGTTCCCTTACAGATATGTAAGTGCCCTGACAGCATGGACTCTGTTTCTCTTCCCTACCAGTTTTTCTCCAATACCTACAACAATGCCTTATACATAGTATGTGCTTAATAAAATTCCATCAAGGGGCGCCTGGGTGGCTTAGTCGTTAAGCGTCTGCCTTCGGCTCAGGTCATGATCCCAGTGTCCTGGGATTGAGCCCCACATCGGGCTCCCTGCTCAGCGGGGACCCTGCTTCTCCCTCTCCAGCTCCCCCTGCTTGTGTTCCCTCTCTTGCTATCACTCTCTCTCATAAATAAATAAAATCTTTAAAAAAGTAAAAATAAAATTCTGTCGAATGAGTGAATAAATGAAACAGATTATAAGCTACCCGAAGTTGGGGCTCTAACTTTGACTTCTTGGAATCCCTCACCGTATTTACGCAGCGGGAGAATAAATACTATTGATAAGAAAAATGACCTAATTTCCAGTGGGTGTGACTGACTCACAGGAAGTCATCTGCCCTGGAAAGTAATACATTTTGAGGAAGAGAGTCCCCGCAATGGCTTCCAGAATTCTAAGCCCTCTCACTTCTCAGTATTTCTGATTACCTTCAACTTTGCCCCTCTCTCACCCTCAGGGTGAAGACATCTGCTCTTGGAACAGACAGTTCAGAAGTTCAGGCCTGTGTCTCTTTGATTTAGGAAAGAGGTACAATGGAGTCTTTAACAATGGTCTGCATCTCCACGTGCTCCCATTGCCACCAGATATAATAAAATGGTTTGTTTCTCTTGGCAGCCTCCACCTAACAGTTCCCCATGTGTGTGTTGCTTTCTTCAATTTTCCCCTCTACAAAATCTGGTCATGTTTAATAACAATAAATCAGAGGAGAGATTGCAGCCCGGAAGAGAAGTCTGGGGCGGCCGGGGTTTCCACATCTGGGGCCCATTCGGGTTGAAGCGATGACAATTCCTAATAAATGTTAATGGAGAACCTCCTCAGATTCATACACTCCAGCCATAATTTAGCCTGTCTCCATGCCAGATGACCTTTTGAACATCCAGAATACACCCATCACAGCACCAGCTACAGCCCTCGATTGCTTCCTGCATATGAAGTGGAAAAAAAAAAAACCCCAACAACAAGACTTCTTGTTATTGATTACATTTCTCCATTTTTCCCTTCCCTGGACTTCTCTTCAAGGCTCACAAAGCCTTGGGGCCCCCAGCCACCCAGGTAGTTAGAGGCCAGGAGTCAGGTTAAAGGATGTTCCCTTCTGCTCCCAAAGGAAGCTCCCTGAAGTCTGGCAGCCGACACAGTTCCCATAAGAGACAAGGCTGGACATCAACATTCCTCCCCTTCCTTGGTTTTTTTGTTTGTTGGCTTTTTGGGTTTTGTTTGTTTGTTTGTTTGGTTGGTTGGTTTTTGTTGTTGCTGTTGTTTTGTTTCTGAGAAACCCTTTGCTGATTCTGCTTGTTCTATCCCTTTCGCCGGCCAGTCTCCCCGCTTCTGCTCCCTTTCATTAGGCAGTCTGTAAGGCTGGCTTTAGTCTTTGGCTTCTCTCTTCCTATAGCTGTCACCTCCGCTCATCTCATTCTGACCCCTCACCCTCAAGATGCAGTCCTGAGACCACAGGCCAGCAGTCCTTGGTGGTGGTGGTGGGGGGGGGCAAGTGTTTTCACCTGATACCCAGGCCATTGTCGAGAATTCTAACTGTCCAAATTAACTTATCATCTCACCAAAACATTTGGCCTCTTTGCCAAATTTCCATATCTCTGTTAAGAACACGGCTATTCTTTTAGCCATACGAGTATCAGATCCTGATGCTAACTTAAATCTTTCTTTTTTAAAGATTTTATTTATTTATTTGACACAGAGAGAGAGAGATCACAAGTAGGCAGAGAGGTAGGCAGAGAGACAGGGAGAGGAAGAAGCAGGCTCCCTGCTGAGCAGAGAGCCCGATGCGGGCCTCGATCCCAAGACGCTGAGATCATGACCTGAGCCAAAAGCAGAGGCTTTAACCCACTGAGCCACCCAGGCGCCCATCCTGATGCTAACTTAGACACCCCCTCTCTCCTGCCTCCTTTTCCCATCGGGGGGGATAGGGTTATCGGCGCCTCCATCCCAACCTTGATCCTTTTAACTTCCACTGCCACCTCGTGCCTCAGCCTTTATCCCCTCACCTTGAAATTGCCTCCTACCCAGTCTCCCTCTGCTAAACCACCTGTGAACATGACAGTCAGGTCCATCCTCCCACAGTGCTATCTTAATCATGTTCTCCTCAGCTCAAAATTCATCAGTGGCTCCCTGTTGACTTTTCATTATTGTTATTCAAATGACTGTTTTTCATAATTAGGTACCCCTTGAATTGTCTAATATCATGTAATGTTGGAGCCAGATTTTTTTTTTTTAAGTACGCTCCATCCCCAGCTTAGAGCCCAACTTGGGACTTGATCTCATGACCCTGAGGTCAAGATCTGAGCTGAAATCAAGAGTCAGACACTTAACCGACTGAGCCATCCAGATGCGCTAGAGCCAGATTTTTAGACTGTGAATCCCAGGCTTTTTTCAGTTTCCCCCTTACCTGTTTCAGTAATAAGCTTTATTAGAATTCCTTTGTTTGTTCAAAAGATATTTTTCGAGCCTCCTGTACATGTCAGTTTGCTGAGTACCAGAGGATAAAGTGGCAAAGAGGATAAGTGCTGTCCAAAGTGGAAACACTTTCTCGTGGGGAGAAAAACCAAAGAAAAAGAAAACACATAGATAAACAAAATAATTGCAAACTCTGATAAATGCCAAGAAAGAGCTGACAGAGTAAGGGAGTTCCATAATATTTTAAACAGGTCTCCAAACTCGCATCTCTCCCATTGATTGCTACCCTTCCGGTTCCTGAAGGATATGGCCACTTTTTGGGAACCCTCCCTTTAATAGCTCCAGTAAGCACAAGCATAAATGACACTTTGGAAAACAATTTCTTGAGTACATCTCCAATTTCTTAGCGCAGTTACTAAACAAATTAAACTACATTTCTTGGACATTTAGAATAAAGGATGAAATCTAATGACCCCCTTGTTTGGCCTGAAGACAGAATGGATGTTTACTTAATGTATGAGGGATTCAGGTTAGACACAGTGAAAGACTGTCTGGCAAAACGTTCAGTGGAACAGGTGCCCAAGGGAGTACATCAGTCAACTTTAATAAAATAGTGTTGTATAAGAAATGACCTAAAATCTCAAAGGTTATAACATTTATTTCTTGCTTATAGGTTTGTGGGTTGGCTACAGTGACTCTGTTCTAGATTGTGGATGTTGTTCAGGTTCACTCCGTGTACCTTCTCATTCTGGGACCCAGGCTAAAGGGACCAGGAATGCTCTTCTCATGGCCAAGGTTAGAAGCAGAAGAGGCGGAGCCAAACCAAGAAAGTAGAGTGAATACCTCTGCTTACACTCCATTGGTTAAAGCAAGTCACATGACTAAAGGCATCATCAGGGGTGTGGCTAAGTTTTCTCTCCAGGAGGAGGGAGAGGACACTCAGTGTTTGTTGAATAATAATACCCTCCACCACAGGGGGTTACGGAGTTTTCCTTCACAAGTATCTTTACAAATAGAAGAGATCCTCATTTATCTGGGTGCCTCTTGATACCATATCACCTGAAGTATAGCAAAGGAGGACCTGAAGTCATGATTTCTTAAAGACGCCTGTTTTGGTACAAGGGCAATGTAATTCGTGTTTGATATCTGGTTGCCACTGAAGCTCCTTTTCCTTTCCCACCAGAGCTGTGCCATGGGGGTGATTTGGAGCCCAAGTCTTAATATCAGAGTCTCTATGTGATTGTATACAAGTGACAGTCACACAGCAAACATAAATACAGAAGAGGTTCTGATACCATCAGGGAACAGTATTCCTGTCATCCGGCCAGCTTTGTCTGCTGCTACAGTGCAGTTAACTCTGGAATGAAATTGGAGAGCTAACTGATGGTCAGAGGGGACTAGGAAGACTTCCATTTGTAACTGAGACAGACAGGGCTCAGCCAAAGGGGAAGCAGGAAGGGATTTTATTTATCATGGCTATGTAAATTCAGCTCACGAACATTTATACAGTGTAGGAAATCACTTAATGGTTTAGCATTTCAGTGTATTCAAATGTAAAGACACAGGCATAATTGTGAATCCACACACTCAGAAGTTTTTGACTCCAAATTTCCATATTCTGTATCCATTTCAACCGTGATAATGTCCTTTCTCTCTTTTTAAGCCAGGGTGTTTTCTTCCTTTTCCACTCTCAATATCTGCTATTAGGAATTTCTTAGGTACTACTGGGAGAATAGTCCCCAGACTGGGGCACCTGGCTGGCTCAGTCAGTAGAGTATGCCACTCTTTTTTTTTTTTTTAAGATTTTATTTATTTATTTGACACAGAGAGAGAGAGAGAGCACAAGTAGGCAGAGCAGCAGGCACACGGAGAGGGAGAAGCAGGCTCTCTGCTGAGCAGTGAGCCTGATGTGGGACTCAGTCCCAGGACTCTGGGATTATGACCTGAGCTGAAGGCAGAGGCCTAACTGACTGAGCCCCCCACATGCCCAAGCACGCCACTCTCAATCTCAGGGTTGTGAGTTTGATCCCCATGTTGGGTGTAGACCTTAATTAAATAAATAAACTTAAAAAAAAAAAAAGGAATAGTCCCCAGACCATCAGAAGCCAGCACCACCTGAGAACCTGGTAGAAATGCAAATTTGGGGCCCCTCCCCAGGACTTGCTCAATGTCTGGTGATGGAGTGGAGAGAGCTTGTCCGTGTGTGTGTATATGTTTTTAAGATTTTATTTATTTATTTGAGAGAGAAAGAGAGTGAGAGTAAGAGAGAGCATGAGAGGGGAGAAGGTCAGAGGGAGACGTAGATTTCCCATGGAGCTGGGAGCCCAATGTGGGCCTTGGTCCTGGGACTCCAGGACAATGACCTGAGCCAAAGGCAGCTCAACCAAATGAGCCACCCAGGGGCCCTGGAGATTGTGTTTTAATAAACTCTTTAGATGATGCCTTACGCACACACACACTGAAGTTTGGGAACCAAGATAGTTCTGACTTAGAATGTCTGGGTCAGAACGCACAACTTGCAATTCTAACAATACTCAAATAACACTGATGCTCCTATCTGTGGACCCCACTTTGAGTAGCACTGATTTAGAATTCAACCACATACACGTGAAATGATAGCCAACAGTCCTGGGTGGACAGGATGAAAGTTTTAGTGAAAGAAAAAAATCACTAATGGTGGGATTGCAGGTAAATGCCACCAGATTTTTAAAAACCCAAAAAGCAGGTTTGGCTCAGAGGGTAGACCTGGAGCCTCTGAAGCCACATTGTGTGCAATTAGCTTTCTTTGACTTATAGAGTCTGGCTATGGATGATTGAAGAATGAGAGTTGTATAGGGGGAAAACACAGGGCTAGGAGTCAGGAGACCTGGGTTCTACCTCTTGACTTATCACTAAGAATGTAGCCATGGTTGGGTCTCTTCTAAATCTAAGAAGATGAGAGTGACACAGTCTCTACCATCCCCACTCTCCCCCTGCCATCATTTTTTGTTACACAAGATTATGATAACCTTAGCCACGATTTTCTCTCCAGCTGAGTAAGACAGTCTCAAAAATAGGGAACCGCAAGGTGCAGAATTGAGGGTCCAATGAATTAAATACTTGGCCCTGAGTTACACTGAGAATCATGAGTGGAGTTAGGACTGACTCTAACCGTTCCCCCATGCCCTCCTTAATGTAATGCTCGTTGAGCATCCAGACTCTGAGGGATGCTCTCAGGGTTGGGATCCCAGCCTCCCACTTGTGAACAGCATGACTTTGGGCAAGTTACTCTCTTGGAGCTGTAGTTTTCTCTTCTATGGAATGGGGATGACAATAATACCTACCTCATATGGTTGTTGTGGTGTTCAAAGGAATTAATACATACCAAGCGCTTAGGACAGTGTCTGGCAGGAGAAAAGCATTCAATAAATGTCAGGGGCTACACCGAGGAGAAGGAGGAGGAGGGGCGGTGCCCAGTCGATTCCGGACCGCCAGCAGAGGAATTCTCGAGATCAGGTTGCAGGTCTTTCTCGCTCCTGTAGGTGGCGCCTCCCCTCGTTGAGCGCCCTACCGGCGTCCGGGAGCGCTTGAGGAAGTTGAAAGAAGTTTCTTTACGCTCCTGCGCTGTGTAGGATTACTAGTGTGGGCACCCTTGCAGCCCCCTAAAACCTGTGCCCAGGACAACCAGGTTTGGGGATCCCGGCTTCCTTCCTGGAATGGCTCCGCCTCACGCCACCCCATCAGAGGCCGCGCACTCTGGCCTGCAGCCTCCCCCTGCGGATGCGACCCTATAGGCCTCGTGGTGGGAGGATTTAATGGCCAGCACCTGAGCTGGGGAGTTCAGGGGGAGTTTCTTTCCTGCTCTGTTAAAATGACAAATTGGTACATGAGCGCTTAATGAAAGATGCTGGAAACGTCCGTGAAGATCAGAAAAATCGCCTCTCTGAGCTGACAGCCAGGCCATCTGCATTCCCGCATTCCTATTAATTCCTTAACAATAAACGACAGGAGCGCCTAGAGGGTTAACAGCTTAATTTAATCTCTGAGATTCCTTCCTGCAGCATTGAGAATTAGAAAGGCATTTACAAAACGTTATCTGCACACCTGATTTTTCCCCCACTTGATGTGTCTTCTTTGACACTCGTGGGGCACTTCTTTTGAAATGGTCACACCCCTTCCTGACACTTGTCAGGCACAGAGGCTCTGTCCCTCCTGCCATTGATAGAATGCTCTCCACTGGGCACTCCTGGCTCCTTGAACTACGTGACTGGGCTCCAAGCATCCCAAGATTTGGCTTCATAGCAGTCACCTCAAATGCTGGTTTACATGAGTTCCCCAGGGCCTTTTAGGGACAGGAAAGTCCCTAAATAGAGCTAGAAAGGTGTTCCTCCTGATTTTGAGTAAATTTCCTTCCTGGTGGGAAGCAAGGCAAAAATAGGAAGAGGTGTGGGGTAGCTCCAGCTGGCTTGGAGAGCTATCGGGTCTTGCTCCAAGAGTCCCTGGCAGATCATTAGCTATTTACTGAAGATACCCATCCTCTCATTTTACGGATAAGGAAACTGAGACCCGGAAATATGTAATAGTTTGTTCAAGGTCATACATCCAGGTGACATCAAAACCTCAATATAGGGTTCAAGGCTCCTTATTCAAGGACAAGTATTCCTTCCGCTACAGGTTGGCAAATAGATTTCATCTTACGCAGTAACTCCATCACTGGTTGATGGGGGCTCCCTGGGACCCAGGGGCTTCTCAGGCTGTGTCCAAAGTTAGGAGGGAGGGCCTCAGTGACAACTTGTAATTGTCTTCCAAAGAGAGGGGCAAAGGTGCCAGCCAGGTAATTGCCCTCCCTGCGCTTTTCAGGTTGTTTCCTTTGGGTTAAGACATTTAAAGTCTTCCATTAAAATGGAAATGTTATCTGGGAAGAATAATGCATTAAGCCATTATCTGTCATTAACACCTTGGCTAGAATTCAGTTAAGATTAGTTTGTTGGCTGCTCAGCAGATCCCTGAGAGAATGAGAGTTTTGACCAGGATTAGGGGCCCAAGAAAGGATGAAGGGCCTTGCCCTGGTGGGTGCAATATTTAGGGGCTCAGTGCAGATGGGGGTTAGAAATGAGACACTGGACATCTAGTAGGAGGCGATCCTGAAGACAATTTTGCAAGATCCTCTTTAGCCTTACCTTGGCCTAATATGGTTTTCACCAGTCACACGGCTTGAGCCTCATTTTCCTCAACTGTTAAAGAATTGGACTAGATCAGAGGTTCTCAGGTCTCTACATATTAGAATAACCTGGGGGGGAGGGGTTCTTTTTTAAATACCAAATATTTGGGTCCTGCACCAGGCCAATTAAATCAGAATGTCCAGGATCGAGACCTGCTTCCTCTTTGCCCCAACAACTCGCTATAGAATATCCTTCTATCAGTCATTCTACCATCCGGTCCTCTCCCACACACCGACATATTTTATGTACTTACAATTTTAGTTTCTGTATCATTTTGTATTTGGAATATATCCAAATGCTTTCAGAAGCAGGTAACAAGAATGCTTCACACAAAGCCTCCATAGCAGTTTTCACTGTCTCACAAAATAGGAAGCGTAGAGGTCCTATTTTGGTTCTTCAGCTGAAAAATACTACAAATGACCAGGCTTCTTTCATCCTTTTGTTTCTTTACCCTCAGTGTTGGCTCTTGGTCTTGCTGTTCTATGGTCACCATAGTTGAAAAAATCAGGCCCTCACACAACTATGTTCACAGACACCTAGGAAAGGACAGGAGCCTCACGCATGCTCATCCTTTCAACTAGAAGAAAATTGTCCCCAAACATCTCCCAGTGTAGTCTTCCTCTTACCTCTCATTGGTCAGAACTTTAGCTTCACAGGAACCTAGGAAAGCAAGAATCTGGTATTTTCAGCCTCTATCATGAGACGCAGTACGGCCAGAAATACAGAATGGTGAGAATTAGGGAAGCTACTTACAGAATCTGCCCAACTGCAATAAATATGTTTGATAAGACATAGGATACAATTAAATATCTAAAACAACAGTTAAGGATTTAAATGTAGCTGCTGCTTTATACACTACTTCCTTGAGCAGCTAAAACCATTTTATTCATATCTCCGGTGCTAGCTCCTGAGACCACATCCTCTTACCTAGTCAGGAAGTGTAAAAGAAGGTCAAGGCCATTTAGATATGTTTTGTTAACTTGTGCTGTGACTTTAAATGTCTTCCTGAAGAACAGATTCCTGTCATCTGGGATCCGAATCCCCTACCCCACCTTGCTAACTGACCTCGTGGCGTTTAGACGTTCATTATACTCTTGGATGAGGGAGACCACCCACATTCTGGCGTCTGCACCTTCAAGTCCAGATCCCATACCACTGGTGTTTGTCTGTCCTTGACCTCTGCAGAGCTTTCTAGTGGTCTTATATCTCCAACAGACAAACCCAATTCTGCTGCTGGGAGTGTGGGGAGAAAAAAAAAAGCCATGTGCATGCACTGAATAAAGCTGTGTATCTATGGAACAAACTCCATGTGTAAGTATTCAAGGGATGCCACACAAAGGGACCATCAGCTGGGTTCAGATCAGGGCTGGCTCCTGGCAAAATTTGACATTTTGAAAATGGTCTTTGATGAGTGGGGTAATACTCTTAACATATGGAGAGTTCTTAAAAATCTATAAGAATAGAAAGGACAAATACCCGCCAAAGGACATAGGTGAGGAATACAACCAGTCATTTACAAAAAGAAGCAATGAAAGGCCAATAGATACATTTTTTAAAAGTTCATCTTTACCAATAATCAAATAAATATAAATAAAAACAAGATACCGATTCTGTCAACTTGACAAACGCTTAGGAAGGTTTTAAAACATATCACGCTTCATGTGCTGGATAAGATCAGTTAGCTCTCCAGACCCATCCCCACGCTTCTGGTGTGCTGTTACTGTGCCACAGAGGTAGGAAAGCTACATATGACATTTTCCACCCCGGATTCTGGGTGGGAATTAGGTCGCACTAATTAAAAGCACTTTCCTGAGGTTGGGTTGATGCTGTCTGCTGCTGTCCAGAAGCCTTAGCCACGTTTCTTTCGGGTTAGATCCTTTAGATGACTGAGCCCTGTGGCAAGTAATAGGCTTAACAATAACTAACACGTGTACGGTGCTTCAAATAAGTGGAAAAGCAAGTTTACCATATATTATTAGCTCAAGGAAATAAAGTATTTCGTTCCAATTCTGGCTCTGGCTTCATGGCCTTGAAAAGCTCACCTGTTCCTCTAGGTCAGTTTCCTCCTCTATACAGCGTAAGGGATTTGCTGGATGACTCCTGCCCCCTTGAGAGAGCCTCGCCTCATGCCCATCAAACACTGCCGGCTCCTTTCCCCTGGGGAGAGTCTGTCAGGCAGGTGACCCTAACCTAGCCTCAAGGTCAATGGGAGAACCCCTAAAACCTGGGGCAGATCCAAGTTCATCTCTTTGGTTACAGCAGAGACACATACACACATTCTCAGCGTTAATACCTATGTACTCTGCCATTTTAGTTCTTTTTATTTTATTTTATTTTATTTTATTTTATTTTATTTTATTTGAAAGAGAGAGAGAGAAAGCACATGGGTGGGGGGAGGGGCAGAGGCAGAGGGAGAAGAAGACTCCCTACAGACCAGGGAAGCCTGACTCAGGACTTGATCGCAGGACCCTGGAATCATGACCTGAGCCAAAGGCAGATGTTTAACCGATGGAGACACCCAGGCGCCCCTGCCGTTTTAGTTCTATGACTCTTCTACCCAAGTGGGACAGGTACCGTGGTTTTAGGAGTCCTTACACAGATGTTCTTAAAACCCTCCTGCCAACTCTTTCCTAACCCTTCCCTGCTCTGACTCCGGGCACAGTGCACTCACCATTAGCAATGGCTCCGTTAGGTCAAGGAATTGTTTCCAGTTAAAGTGAAAATACATTATCAAAAGAAGTAATACATTAATATATTAACCCCAGCTAACCTCATTAGCACTCACTACACATGGGGTTAGCTAACTAGCTATCAGTCTGGAGGGCAGAGGGAGGAGAAAGGGAGGGCTGACAGAGTTGGACCAGAAGAAAGGGGTCTCAAGGAGGTCAAGAGTAGGTGAGGTGCTATAGAGGACACACTAGGAAAGTTGGGGGCAGCATGAATTTCTTTCTTTCTTTCTTTCTTTCTTTCTTTCTTTCTTTCTTTCTTTCTTTCTTTCTTTCTTTCTTTCTTTCTAGCAAATAAACATTTATTAAGCTTTCATTACATGCTGGGCACAATGATGGGTGTTATGGATACAGAGACAGATGTTAGTTCTGGTTCCTAAGGCAGGTACAGTCTCTCTGCAGAAATGTAAAATGAGCAAGAAAGTTTTTTCTCTCTCTCTCTCTCTCCATGTGTGTGTGTGTGTGTGTGTACGTGTGTATGCACACGCACAAAAGAAGGAATGATCATCTCTTGGTGGAGACATCAGAACAAATTTCATGGGGGCGGGGCACCTGGGTGGCTCAGTTGGTTAAGCGTCTCTGCCTTGGGTTCAGGTCATGATCTAGGGTCCTGGGATCAAGCCCACCTCCTTCTGTAAGGCTCCCTGCTCGGCGGGGAGCCTGCTTCTCCCTCTCCCTCTGTCCTTCCCCCACTCCTGCAGATGAGCGTGCACTCTCTCTCTTTCAAATAAATAAATAAAATCTTTTTTTTTAAGATTTTATTTATTTATTTGACACAGAGAGAGAGAGAGAGAGAGAGATCACAAGTAGGCTGAGAGGCAGGCAAAGAGAGAGGAGGAAGCAGGCTCCCTGCTGAGCAGGGAGCCCGATATGGGCCTCGATCCCAGGACCCTGACATCATGACTTGAGCCGAAGGCGGAGGCTTTAACCCACTGAGCCACCCAGGTGCCCCAATAAATAAAATCTTAAAAAAAAAAATTCCATGGAGATGGTATTACTTTCTCCCTGGTGTAAAGAGGAGCTGTTAAGGGAGGGAGAAGAAACTGTAGTTAAAATTTTAATCTAGGGCCAGTCTTGATAACAGAAGTGAAAAACTTTCTTTGTGATTGGATAATGAGGCAAAATAAATTTATAGGAGAGTTGGAAGCAGAGTCCCACTGGACTCCTTCAGCGGTCAGAGGGCAAACTGCCTGTCCAGTGTCTACAGGTCACCAGTAGCAAGATGGAGTAGAGCTTGTGGCTGAGAACATGGGCTTTGCTGACAGTCTCCCTGGGTGTGAACTCCAGCTCTGGGACTTTGGGCAGTGTACTTACCAACCCAGGTTCCAGTTTTCTTATTTGTAAAATGGGGAGAAAATAATACCCATTTCATGATGTTGGGAGGATTAAATGAAATAATGCATGGAGGGCGCCTGAGTGGCTCAGTGGGTTAAAGCCTCTGCTTTCGGCTCAGGTCATGATCTCAGCGTCCTGGGATTGAGGCCCACATCGGGCTCTCTGCTTGGCAGGGAGCCTGCTTCCTCCTCTCCCTGTCTCTCTGCCTGCCTCTCTGCCTACTTGTAATCTCTCTCTGTGTCAAATAAATAAATAAAATCTTTAAAAAAAAAAAAAAAGAAAGAATGCATGGAGAGCACTTAGCAGTTGTGGCAATTACCATGTATTTTCTGAGCTGTGTGTTATGAAACAGAAATTACCGAATTCAGTGGTAGAGCTCCAGTTCAGTGTCTTGTCTCACTGATGAAACCAACAGCTTTTCCATGGTGTCCTAGGGATCTTGTGAATCTTTTTTATAACCTCTTTGCCTGCCTCATGTTCCCATCTAATTTTTTTATAATTACAACCGTGTCTCGTGCTCAAAAAATTCAGGACAGACAAAGCTGAGTGTGTTAAACAGATACACCCAGGGTTTGTTATTCATATTACAAAATAATTATTTGTTTTACAGGGGAATTAACCTTTATGAAGTTAATTTCCTATGTACATGCGAAGCTGAATGCAGAATATAAAAACCTATTTTCTTTTTTTTAAAAAAAGACTTTAATTTATTTGGGAGGGAGAGTGCACCTGTGCATGATCCCATGCAGGAATGGGGAGTGGGGGGGTTGTACAAAGGGAAAGGAAGAGCAGGCTCCATGCTCAGTGGGGAGCCTGAGGCCGGGCTCCATCCCAGGACCCTGAGATCATGACCTAAGCGGAAGTCAGACATCTAACTGACTGAGCCACTAAGGTGCCCCCCCCTTTTCTTCTTAAAGATTTGTTTACTTATTTGAGAGAGAGACAAAGAGGTGGAGAGGGGCAGAGGGAGAGAATCTTCAAGCAGACTCCCCGAGGAGTGCGGAGCCCAATGACGGATTTGATCTCATTACCCACGAGATCATGACATGAGTCGAAACCAAGAGTCTGAGGCTTAACCAACTGAGCCACCCAGGTTGCCCCAAGAATCTATTTTCAGTACATCTGAGAATCATAGAATTGTGAAACCTTAAACATGGAACTGGTCTAGAAATTGTCCAGGCCACTGTTTTTTTGTTTGTTTGCTTGTTTTTAAAAATTTTTATTTTTTATTTGATAGAGAGAGACACAAGGCCACTGTTCTTTACAACTGTATTGCAGCAGCCTTATTTCATTCGGACAGAGTCTTTCTTACATTTCTTAGATGCATGACGTGGGGAAGGCAGATCTACACTGATTGAGCCAGGGGTGGGGGGTAGCCATGCTTGCTCCCTGACCCTGCTACCCTCTCCCGGAAGCAGCTTTGGAACCCTCTGAGGAACCCAAGGGCTTCTAGGAGGATACATGTGAGTTCCAGCCATCTGCCTCAATGATCTACATTTACATTCCTTTTGTAAAACACGGAACTCCTGTATTTCTATTAATTCAATTGTTTTATTTTCTTCTTAAGTTACAGGTTTTTGAGGGCAGGAAACTTTTTCGTTTAAATTTTAAAAAATTCCTGTATACTGCTTTGAATATAAGTTGAGTATTTAAGGCCTCGTTCAAGTCTTCCTGTTAGTGCCAGAAATGACCAGACTATTATTATATATAAACATCCTTTATTGAATCTTTGAAAAGTGATTTCATAGAGCCACCAAATTTTCAGCTTGAACAGAACTTAGAGAACATGTACTCAAACATGTACTCATTTTCTGGATGTGGAAATGGGGGCCCAGGTAAGTGATTTGGTTGATGTCATGTTGTGAGTGAATAGTGTGGAGCTGGGACTGGAGAGCTGGGTGCCTGATTCTTGGGTTAGGCCTGTTTCCACTTCTAACTGGAGGCTGCTCTTACACTACTGGAGTATTAGAGATCCGTATTCCTGTAAACACAGGTAAGCTGCCTACCGATCTTTCTTTTCCCAATTGTTAACCCAGAGAACTATCTTTATAACCCGTGGCCTATGTTTTAGTATGTACATTTTTAAATTCTAAAAAAAAAAAAAAGGACTGACATGAAAAGATGTCCATGATATAGTAAATGAAAATGCAACTCTTACAGGTAGGATGATCCCATTTTGTTTAAAGCTTAGCTTATTTCTATAAGGTTTAGCTGGACCAATTTTTCTCTGATCATTCCATTCAAGTATCTAATGATGTGATAACCACACCTGTTAATTTATATAAGCTGACATTGATGCATGACTCTAACAACGGTGAGGTTTTTTATTTACTTTGTCCTATTATTTTTACTACTGTGCAGTGCTGCCTCCCATGCATGCATCATAATTTATTTACCCGGTCTTCTATTGACAACATTGAGTTTATCTCTGATATTTCAAGACGCTGCAGTGAAATCCCTCATACATACATCCTTCTGCTTAGCAGAGCGTTTTTGTGGGATAAATTCCTGCAAGTGGAATTGCTGGGTCAAATGTCAAGATTCTGTATGATTTTATCCTCATTATTTTTCTTTTGTTGCTCAGGCTAAAATGAATAAACCCCAGCATCTGTACATAACTTTGTAATTTACTGAGGCTCTCACATACATGAAGTTCTTTGCCTGTTTTAACAACTGTGCGGGTTTACAGATGGGGGGAAAATGAGGTTTAGGTAAGTTAAGTCATTCCCTCAAATTTTAGAGCTAGGGAAGGTAGAGCCATATTTGAAAACTGGGTCTTCTCATTCCAGGTGTAGGTCAAAAATCCCTGGGGTAAACACTGAAAGAAACCATTAGGATGAGAGCGGGAATGTGAGCATTTTGTCATGGGGCAGTGGAGACCATTAATTTGGTCTTTTGGTGGATATTAGTTGGGGCATAGATATCATCTGGCCTTCACCTTAAAATCAATCTCCCTTCCTTCCTTCCTTCCTTCCTTCCTTCCTTCTTTCCTTCCTTCCTTCCTTCTTTCCCTCCTTCCTTCCTTTCTTTTAGAGAGAGAAAGAACGAGAGAGTGAGAGCTTGTGCACGTGAGTGGGGGGCAGGAGGAGGAGGTAGAGGGAGAGGGAGAGAGAGAATCTTAAGCAGGCTCCGTGCTCAGTGCAGAGCCTGATGCAGGACTCAATCTCACGACCCTGAGATCATGACCTGAGCCAAAATCAAGAGTTGGAGGCTTAACCAACTGAGCCACCCAGGTACCCCTTAAAATCACTTTTTTAAAAAAAGATTTTATTTTTGTTTATTTATATGAGAGAGACAGAGACAGATAGTGACAGAGACAGCAAGAGAGAGCACAAGTGAGGAGAGAGAGAAGCAGGCTACTGATGAGCAGGGAGCCCTACACAAGGGTCGATCCCAGGATGCTGGGATCATGACCCAAGCTGAAGGAAGATGCCCAACCAACTGAGCCACCCACATGCTCCACCCTTTAAAATCACTTTAAAGCCTTAAAATCATCCTAAGGATGGTTCAGTTGTACCTCCACAAACACTGCTACATCACTCTATGGTTAAGGAGAGGTTCGAAGAGTATTGAATAAACCATTTGTGCCCCAGATGCAGAGGCGAGAAGCCCTAAGATTTGCTAATTAGACTTATTGGATAGGACTTTGTGAGCCAAAGCAGGGCGTATGTGCATGTGGGGATGTATAAGGCACTTTTTCTTCTGGAGACAGAAGACTCTGTTTGGCTCTGCTGTATTTTGACTGGCCACTGGGTTTCTAGCATGGGTGGGGGCCCAATCAATGGCCGTGGCAGTAGAGATATCCCTGCACAAACATCCCTTTTTCCTTTCCCCCACCAAGACTATGTTAATGCTACCTTGTATAAACTTTTCCACCTAATCATTGCTGCTAAAGTAAATATCAAGTCTTACTTGGTTTTCTAGATATTTTTTGGGCACCTACCACGTCTAAGGCCCTGAGGCGGTTGTCCTAGTTTAGGCTGCTATAACAAAATACCATAGATTGGGTGGCTTAAAGAGCAAATATTTCTCAGCTCTTTTGGACTGGTAGACGACGATGTCAGCATGGTTGGGTTCCCGGTGAGAGGTCTCTTCCTGGTTTACAGAAGCTTGTCTTCTCCTTGCTGTGTCCACTCCCATTGGAAAAAGATCTTGTGTCTCTTACTCTAATTATAAGGACACTAATCCCATCATGAGGGCCCTGCTCTCAGGACCTGATCTAACCCCAATTATCTCCCACATGCCCCACCTCCAAATACCATCCTCCAGGGGAATAGAGTTTCAACACATACATTTGGGGGAGATTCAGACATTCAGTCCACAGCAGATGTGAAGCTAAACGGTACACACAGGTTTCTGCCAAGACCAGGTGCACTTCTGTAGGACATCCATTCTTGACCACCACCAACCCTACCCAACCATGGTCCCTCTTGGGAGCAGAGGCTGATGGGGACAGCAGTAGAGGTAGCAAAGGCCTGGCTGCTCACAACACTGCCATGGGCCAGTGGCTGAGATTGGGGGGTGGCTGGCAACCTTTTGGGCCTAGGTTACATTTGACTTACTCTCCTCTTCCGAGACCCCCGGCTCCAAGCTGCGTATTATGCTAGCAGGACCCGGAGAGATTTATTTGGTGACCTTTGTGGATGCGGGATCCAAGCAGGGGGAGGGAGCAAATGAGCTCCGAAGCGGTTAATTTTACTGGCTCCTAAATTGATAAGCGGTGGGACGTCAGTCTGAAATGAACTCGCCTTGTTCGAAGGGGTTCTAAGACAGCGGAACTCAATCAGCAGCGGGCCGCACGGTTCAAGGCTGCAATTCATCCCGCCGTGCCTCTGAAAAATGGGAGGTGACAGTTCATTTTGCCAGTGACAGTCTGTCGGTCTCGCTCGCTGCTTCTCCTGTCGATATCCTGGCTGAGGTGAAGAGCGGCGGGGAGACACCCTCGTTTGGTATTCCGCTCAGCCCAGCAGGATGGTCCCAGGACCCAAGGTGTGCAAATCTTACTCCACCCCCACAGCTCGTCCTTCTCTGCGACTCTGAGATGCCCACGCATGATTACGGGTCCCAGGGGCCACCTTTCCCACCTCCCGTGCCTCACCTTGCCTTCCAACTTCCACTTCCGGTAGACTGGGCCCCCCTCCTGTTTCCGGAGCCTGGTGGAACAAGGCCATCCTGCTCAGGGGGGGTTTCCAGCCTCCCAGCAGGGCACTGTGTGGGAGGCGAGATGGGGACAGGGGTGCAGAGAATTTACTGGAGCAAGTGGGGGGGCACAGAGGGAACAACAGACACAACCAGTGAGGGACTTCTTTGAGCACAGCTGCAGTTTTTGAAGAAACCCCTGAACAAGGCAGAGACAAGAGAGGAAGGAGAAATGCCTGCACTTGATCCTAGGCTGCCACCCTTACCCTGGACTTCCACTCTTTTAGAAAGAAAGAAAGAAAAAGACAAAAAAAAAAATGTGAATTAGAACTCATTTATCTTTGTTACTCTTTCTTCATTTTTGGTACTGTACTGGGTGTTATTTAAGGAAATATGATTGAAGTATTTAGGGGAACAGGACCATGAGGTCTACAACTTATTCTCAAACGGTTTGGAAACAAATATGTAAATTTACATACACAGGAAATAATAAAGCCAATGTGACAAAAGTTAACAATCGATGAATCTAGGTAAATGGTATATAAGAGTTGTAGATATTTTGCTAAGTTTTCTGTAAGTTTGTTCAATTAATTTGAAGTAAAAAGGATAATTAAACCCCAACAGACTTACCTCACAGCATTTCCTCGGTAAGCATTTATTGAGGACCTACGGGCATAGTAGGTGCTGGGGATACAGCGCTGAACCAGAAAAGTCTGGACCCTCAGGGAGCTCACAATTGGGAGGGGAAGACAGGTGGTCGACAAGTAATTACAGATGGAAGGTGAAGTGAGGTGTTTTTTGTTTTGTTTTTTTTTTAAGATTTTACTTGTTTGAGAGAGAGAGAGAGAGAGAGAGAGAGAGAAAGAGAATACCAGCACACAAGCTGGGGGGGATGTGGGAGGAGAAGAGGAAGAGGGAGAAGCAGATTCCCCAGTGAGCAGGGAGTTCAATGTCGGGCTCAATCCAAGGACCCCAAGTTCATGACCTGAGCCGAAGGCAGACGCCCAACCGACTGAGCCACCCAGGCTCCCCAGAAGGTAAGTTTTGAATGGCAAATCTTAAGTGCTACAGGAATGTGTGAGAGGGAAACAAAACAACCTGGGAGCCAAGGATGATTACCAGAGGAAATGATGTTTGAAACTTGAAACAGGAGTAGAGATTAGAGGCATGAAATGTAGGGGGAAGACTGTTGCAGAGAGGGTAACACAGGGAACAAAGGGAACGGCACATGTGGAAAAAAAAAAAAGATGGTGAGAGAAGGTGTGGTTCACTGAGAGACTGAGAGAAGTTGGGTGCTGAAGATGACAGAGAACAAAGGGACCATGCGGGAGGTGGGACAGTAGAGATAAGCAGGACATCAAGCATGGTGGTGGTGGTGGGGGGTGCTTATTAGCCATATTTGGAAGTATAATATCGGAAGCTACCAATGTTTTAATTAGGGGAGGACATGAGTAGGTGTTTGTTTGTTTGTTTGTTTTAAGGGATCGCTGGCTAGCAGGCGGAAAATAGGTGGATGATTATAAGACCAGAGGGATACAAGGTGAGAGGTGATGGTGGCCTGGATCAGGATGTGGCAGCAGGGCTGGAGAGAAGTGGATACTTTGAAAGATACTTAGCAGGTAGAATTGTCAAGAGAGAAAGAGGAATGAGTGACTCCCAGGTTTCTAGATTGGGCAACTGGATTGTCCAAGGGACAGCTGGAAGGAGTGAGGGTTGGCTAAGAAAAGGTGAGTTGTTATCTCTGTGGAATCTGGGTCCACCCTGCACATTTCACAACCAAAAATATAACACCTAGTAGAGCAGAGTCCCAGTCAGGCTGGAACTATGGCTCCAGTGAGAGGAGTAATAATCTCCACCCCCTATCTGACCACATCCCTGATTTTCAAGGGCCCAGATGTCCTGTGACAGAGAAATTGAACCTCTCTAAAGTGACCGAGGAGTATACAGGGTAGATCTGAAGAATAGGAGGTATGATGGATAGATTAATCTTTCTGTTCAACAACTCTACCCACTTCTAGAAACAATGATCCATGTTGTCTAGGAATCTCTTTTCTCCTCCATTTCCACCCATTTGGATTCTGCAGGAGCTGCTACGTTCTAACGTGACACATGGCCTCCATGTGTCTCCATGGCCACACAACTGACCAGGTTGGGCCAATGACAGCCTGCCCTACGGCTGAAAAAACAATGGAATCAGAGATTCAAAGACCAGTGGCATCTAAGACCCAGTCACATTCCTGCCCTTCCCCGTTCAATGATTCAACCCCTTTTTGGATTTTCAGTGATAATCAATTTCCCTTTTTGCCTAAGGCTATTTGCTTTGGGTTTCTGTCTCAGACAATCAAGAGTCTTGATTAATACAAGTGGCCCTTAAAGAAGCCAGGTTGTTAGAAAGATAATGAAACCTGAGAGAAAGATAATCACAAAACAAGTGATAGAGTCACCAGATGGGCCAGAAGCAGTGACAAAATTTGAGTGGAAGGCAGCATGTGGTTATTCTTAGGCCCTCCTGACCTAGCCCTTATAGGTACTGGGGTCTGTGTCAGGTGAAGGGTAAGCAGTGCCATGTTTCATGGGCAGCATAGAAAGGTAAGACTTTAAAATGAGCCAAGAGAACAAACAAAAACAATGAGTTGGCAGAGGCAGAAGTGTTGCAAAGCTTTGAAATGACCCCGGAAATAGCAGAAAGACCCAGAAAGAAGAAAAAAAGGACTGAGATAATTGAATTTGAGAGGCAGGGGCTACGGATCTGGTGGACTTAAGAGACAAATTGTTGAAGTGATCTCACCTGGTAATATCTGGAAGACCACACTAAAAACTTGTTATTTATTTATTTGAGAGAGAGAAAGAGCTGGTGGGGGGGTGCATAGAGGGAGAGAGAATCTTAACCATACTCTGCACTGGGCACAGACCCCACTGCAGGAGTGTATGTGCGCTTGATCTCACGACCCTGAAATCACAACCTGAGCCAAAACCAAGAGTCAGACACTTCACTGACTGCACCATCCAGGTGCCCCTAAAAAATTTTTATCAGCACAAAGAGAAGGCATGGAGGAAGCCCATATCTGACCCAGGAATTTAGTAACGTTGACTGACTAAAGATAGAAGATTCCAGAGGGCAATGATCAGAGCTTCTGCGCAGGAACTGAAATAAACATTGCTTGCCTTCAGATCCCTTTTGTTCTCTCTCCTTTCTTGGTACCCAGTCCCTCAGGTGATTTTAAAATTATTATTTAATTAATTTTTAATATTTGCCTGAATTGTCTTCTGTAATCCTCAGTGTGTCCAGACATTTCCTGCTTTCATGTCCTATCAAAATTTACCTGCCTGTATCCAGTATCAGCCCCTCAGGACAGCTACTAATCTGATAAATCAGTGTGCACTAATGGGATAAAGAGTATGAGTGTAGCAACATGTCGGCCCTGCCGGGGAACTCGTGTCTTATTTATTTATGAATTCTTTCTACCTGACACTGTTCCTGGCACATACCAGGTTTTCAGTTCATGTCTACTGAAATGAAATTGATGGAGTACGGCCCTTTTTACTCAGACTTTCTGGAGGCCCTCATGGTTAAGAATTTCAAGCATGTGGCACATCAGAGTGGGGGAGATAGCTGTGGGGCAGATGGACTTTCGACATTCCTCAAACCCCATCATGAACACTACCGCTCATCCTGGCCTTGTATAGGATGGATCTTAGCCCGCATCTTGTGGTCTACCTGAAACATTGAGCCTTTGTTTTGGAAACCTCTGTCTTGGCACCAAACATCTTTGGGCACTCAGTTAATACTGAGGCATTAAACAGGCAAGGATTTTGGTCTCTGAAGAGCACAGCATTGCCATTTAGCACAAAGGCAATATTATTAATATAGCATTTGCAGGTCATGTGTTTGGGTCCAATCATGAGAATGGGAATATTGGACAACTACCAGGTGTTATGTTTCTTAAGGGCAGTGATACCGTCTCCATGTTTGTGTCCTAGTGCTTTGAACATAGTAGGACCTTAATAAAGAAGGAAGGAAGGGAGGGAGGGAGAAAGGGAGGAAAGGAAGAAGGAAGGGATACTGGTATTCCTGGTTCTCTTTGTGACTAAAGGAATACCTAGGGTCATTTTGCAGTTAAGGTTAACAGAAGTTCTGAGGAATATAAATGTTTGGTGAGGGCGCCTGGGTGGCTCAGTGGGTTAATGCCTCTGCCTTCGGCTCAGGTCATGATCTCAGGGTCCTGGGATCGAGGCCCGCATCGGGCTCCCTGCTCAGCGGGGAGCCTGCTTCCCCCTCTCTCTGTCTGCCTGCCTCTCTGCCTCCTTGTGATCTCTCTCCCGCTGTGAAATAAATAAATAAAATCTTTAAAATAAGTAAATAAATAAATAAATAAATGTTTGGTGATATTTTGTTTCCATTTTCCTTTTCTTGAGAAATCAATGGGTGCACTGAGGATTAAACCTTGAATCCAAACAACACGATTGCCCCCCAAGCTGGCCCATTGGCTGGGGTATTACCAACTTGGACTGACATGAGTAAAACACAAGAGGTTTCTTCCTCCTTCTTAAAACACTAGAAGTTTTGCTGCATGTGCTAATTCTGGCCTGAAGTCCATGGTAATCCATGGCAGTTGAACATACTTTCGGTGTTTGCCACACAGATGATGCTAAACTTGGGGCAAGGGAAATAAGTTACTTCCATTATGCGCATTACCACTGATGTAATCAAACACTGTTAACAGGATTCTAGCAAAGGCTGGGACAGCTCCACTTTTAGGGTCGTGGAATTCTGGATGTTAGAGCAGGAAGGAAATTTTTTCCCTCATTTACCGTTGAGGGACTGGGTCCTTTAATAAAAAGGAAAAACAATCAAATTACCTGTCCTAGATAGTTTAGTTACCAGAAGACATAATGCCAAACTAGATATTCTCTTGGAGTTCTTATAAACTATAAACTTGGGTTTCATGATTCTGTGTTGGACACTAACCAATAATCCCCCTGAACAATCAGATTCATGTTCCCCTCAGTGGCCTGAAAGAAACAGGATGGTTGGGGACAATTGTGTAGAAGCCCACAATCCTGTCACTTAACTATTTTCTTCTCCGGAATCTTCCCCCATCTTCCCTCCGTTGGCATCGGCTAACACAGGAAGTGGTAGTGTTATTATCTGTAGATTCAGCCAAATCACCATTTCCTGATTCTAATGTGCAACAACCACTTTTGAATCCTCCCCCACTTCCTCTCTGCTTCAGTTTGAGGTTCAAAAGCATCCAGGAGGTAAATTAATACTTAGCTGAGCAGAGTGGGGCCCTGACACCCTTGTGGTTCTGCCACTAATTTGCCATAACTTGGGCATAATCCTTCTCCACTCTGGGTCTCAGTTTTTCCCCTGTGAGTTATGGGGTTTCTAAAGTCCCCTCCAGCTCTGATATTCTGAAGTTCTTTGTGAAGTCTCTGAAAGGAAGATCTTAATGGTCTGTTCCCTTTAGGAAGAAAAATGTGTCATACGGTCCTATGAATCTCTTCTTAGCCCAAACCTTGTTGGTTTTTTTTTGCAGAGCACTATACTGGAACAGTGAAAGAAATCCGAGAAGCGGAGTGACTGGTAAGTGAAAGCTGCCAGCGTCTCATGTGGATTGGCAGATGGAATCAGAAGATGCTGGCCTTGAAGCGGCCAGAGTAGCTCTTTGCTGAGGCTGAGCAGAATTCAAGGAAAGAGGCTGTGGGCTCCTCCTTTGACATTGCTGCATTTTCTCTGAGCCTGTTTCCTGTCAAAACTCTGGACTCCTACTCTAGGCAAGCTCAGAAAAAATTGCATCCTGGTTTTGTTTCCAAATCTGCGTAGAGCTGAGGAAGTCCTGCTGAGGCCCTCCAATGGCAATCCCCACACCTTCTGGTGACGGCCATGGAATTAGGGCTAGACACCCTAGCAACTAGTAGTGGCAAGATGGAAAACTCACTTCCGGGGGCAGAATTCCATTGGGAGTTGCAGAATCCACCTTCCCCCACAACAAACATAATTGGGTACCATATTCTCCTGGGGAACTTTGGAAGCTCCCAGCCTTCTCTTCTCCAGGCATTTCTTCCTGGTGGGAAGATGTTGAAAGTTGGAGGTTAAATGACTTGCTCAAGGTCACAGTGCTGGAAACAGTGCAGAGATGAAAACTTCAGCCAACGTTCAGAGTCCTTGGCCCTCGTTGGGCCATGCTGCAGCTGCTCCTTGCTTAAGGGACAGTCACCCCTCCTGAGGATGCTGGGCAGGGATGTCAGGTATTGATATGACTGCCGTTCCGGTCCCCAGTGACCTTTTTCATCCCGCAGCCTGCTCAGACGGAGGAGGAAGCAGCGCTGGGGTAGAGGGGGTTGTCATATGCAGAGCTGCCCTGGTGAAGATAACAGGTTGTCTGTCAGTGTATGAAGCCTATGCACAGCCCAGACCACAGAGCTTCCACCGGAGGAGAAATTAAACCTGTCTCACACACCAATCCCAGTGCTCTGATTACATTTACAGAGGTCATGGCCTGCATTCTGTCACCATGGAAACCTCTCATGCTGCCAGTGTGTTGTCTGTGTGTGGGATTGATATTTAAAGGCAAAGTCACAGGCCCTGTTTCCGAACTATCAGCTGCCAGGGGCAATTGCTCTCCTTCACAAGCCTGAGCCCTGGTGCTTCAGCCCAGAGATACGAGGAAGGGGAAGAGACGGAGAAAAGAGCCCACCTGTCTCTAAGAGCCAGGTTTGCAAGGAGGAGGGCTCTGGGCTGGAGGTGCTGGGAGAGCAGGTGTGAGAGAACCAAAAAGCACCCCAACTTTGTCAGAAGACAAACACCTTCTCAGAGGCACAGGAGCCCCACTGTTGAGGTGAGCCCTTCCTCATCTGGTACCTTCTCTGGCTCGTGAGCACATCTCAGAGCAGCCAGATGGAGCTGGGGAAGGCCCCCTCTGCCTGAGTGCCCTTGGTGGTTTCGATTTTGCACATCTGGTAGCTGTGTGAATTGTGCTGATAACAATACGGTTTATGAAGGATCCCTGCTTCTTCTAAAGATCCCACAGCACTGTCCTGGAAAGAGCTACCAGGGGAGTGACTTATCAGTAGTCCCAGGTGTTGGGAGAGGTAAATAACACCTGATTCAACAGAGTAAGAAGAGAACACAAGTGCTGACTCGGCTTGTGACCATCAATTTTTTTTCTTTAGTCTCAAGACAATTATTTCCACACCATTGAATGGAGTGTAGATAACACAGGCAACTTAATAGCCTGGGAGCAGAGGCTGTTTAGAGGAGATTTTAAGCACTGTGAGCATAAAATGAACATGAATATTCTGCAATATGCATCTTACAACTTGTCATTAAGTGGATGGCCTCAATGATGTGATGCAACAGGCTTTGATTGGAATATTGAGCTCTGGAAAGGAGAATTCTGCATCAGTGGCCTCATGATATGGAGTATCACATATTATTCAATAAGATATGTCATTGTGTTGATCGTGCATATGCTAAAAAGTACAGCAACAGATAATAATGGTTTGAATCGCCACAAAATGCACTTTTCTTTAGGAATTTACAGCCACTCCGTGAAGCTTCTCAGTGTCCTTGGGGGTGGAACATGGAATATCCTGAATTTACAACTCAGGAAATGGAGTGAATCTGTTTGGTTTAGTTTCTAATCCTCCAAACTATGGGAATCTCTTTATTTTCTCCTTATGTTTTCTTCCTATTTCTCTACCTCTTCATTTTTTTCATCCAGCTTCTCGTTCACTTTTTTCCTTTTTTTCTTTCTTGTTTGCTCGATCCCTAGTCTGTCACCCCTCCCTGTCACCACGATGCCCACCCTTGTCTGCAGAGTTAGCCCTGCTGGCAGGCCTCCAGAATAAAGGGGCTACTGACTCTGCTTGGGGAATATAATCTGCCTTCTGACTGGTCCTTTCTGGGGCTTGTGTTTATTGTAGAAACTTGGTTTCTGCCACGATGAGTGAAAAGAGGAGTTAGTATCTCATGCCTTCAAGATGAGTGTTGTCCCTATGTTGTTTGGAGAACACTGCCAGTATTCCAGAACACATGGGGCTGGGAGGAAATCTTTGGAGGTGAGCAGGGAGAATCTGCAGGCTGATTATCCCAGTTTGTTAGGGCCTGGTGTGAAGGAAGTCAAGACCCCTCTTTCCATTGCTTTGAAAGCAAATTAGTGTCATAAAAAGGAAAAACTCTTATCCTTGGAGACCAATGACACCAATATCTTGGCCAGTCACTCCTCAAATGTGTTTAGTGAGCAAGGAGAATCAGGTGAGCGATTATGGATAATTCAGTATATATATTTATTTAGCGCCTCTCAGGTGCTGATTGTTGCAGGGAACGCAGAAATAATAACCGGAGCTGACATTTATGAAGCGCTTACCATGTTGCAGATAGATATAAACATAGTATGTGTTTTTTCTTTGAATCCTCACAAAAACCTTAAAAATACTTTTAATACTGCCATTTTGCAGATGAGGAAATTGAGGCACGGAGAGGCTAAGTAGTTTGCTCAAGGTCATAGTTGATGGGTGGCGGACTTGAACACAGAACTGTCTGACCCTAGGGCCACTATATTCTATCACCTCTTTGGTGGGGTCAAGATCGTGCATTGGGAAGTATATTCTGGAACTTGGGTGGTGTGGAGATTGGGTGCCAGAGGCTGGATTAGAAGCCATTTCAATATCACTACTCAACAAAGATAATGAGAAACCAACCAGTGGTAACACTCAGGATGCAAAGGAGGATAAGAATTCAAAAGTCATTGTGAGAAGGTTAAGACTGACAGGCTTGGCGGCTGTTTGAAATGAGGATGAAGAAAGGTTCTCCATTTTATGCCTAGATTACTGAAGTAGACTACCACCTTAGATTACAGCAATTCCTTTCTAACTGTTTCAACTTACTGAACATATACCATATATTATATGCATATGTCATCCTATTTAAGTCTCACAATTACCCTGCAAGGTAAGGATTATCTCCAATTTACAGATAAGGAAGCTGAAGATTGTGGAGCTTTGCCCAGAGTCTTAGACCTGGTAGGTGGCTGAGCCAGAATTGGGATACGGTCTTTTTCATTCCTAAGCATTTTACTGAGCTTTGTTGCCATTATAAGGAGGAAGGAGAAAGGGAAATAATAAATTGGTGGGACTGTTCAGATATCCAGATGGAAAAGCGGGACAGAGGTATAAATTAGAGAAGTAACGTGCATGAAGGGAAAAGTGAAGGCGGTGGGAGAATGAAACCACAGGGGGCTCAGAGAGCAAGGAGAAAACCAAGAGGAAGAAGGAGAGGAGAAAGGCAGGTGCAAGCCTCTGGGGAGTATCTGTGACCAGAGGTGAAATGAAGAGAGCCAGAGACGGAGGCCCAGCAACAACAGTTAAGAAGAACGGGAGGACCAGGATAGTGCAGGGCTGCTGGCTGCTTAAAGCAAGAACAAGTGGCCGCTGCCACTCAAAGCCTCAGGGAGAGGCTGGGTAATGACCAAGAACAGCTGAAAAGCGTTGATGACCTTGGGAGAGAGTCACCTCAACGGTGTAAGGATGGGCAGGTGAGGAGACAGGATGTGAGCTCTGAAGCGGGAAAAGGAAGGAGAAGAAAAGACGTAGAGAAAGTAGCAGGGTCGAAGGCAGGTTTTTCTTTGTTTTGGTTTGGTTTTTAGGATAGATGGTTTTTAGCAGGCAGACGGGAAAGACTGAAGATGAGAAAGGATGTGAGATTGAAGCTCTAACGGGGAGAGGGAGAGGGTGGGATCATGAATTCTAGTGGAAGAATGAGAGAAGAGAGGTGGATCTTCTCAAAGAGAAGGAAAAGGAAAGCTTGAAAGCAACACAGTAAGAACTAAGCGTGTGGTCTTGTATATGAAAGAGAGCGCGGTTTACGCCATCAGAAAACGCTGCCAGAAAGGGAAGCCCTGGGATGTTCAGGAACAGACATTTAGAAAGGGAAAAAACCAAAATGGACACTGATAGAATTCTGAGAGCAAGGAAAAAACATATTTGGGGGCTCTAAAGGCCATTACATAGAGGATGTCCATGGGGGAAAGGTATTTTTACCCGCTTTCTGACATTGAAATAATCCGCCATTGCTGTGTTATCTCTGACTCCACGTAGTGCTTCTGTTGGTACTTGTGACTAGTGATGATTCCAGTCAGATTACACCACCTCCTCTTAGTGTGAGTTATTCTTCCAAAGCATGTGTGCACATGGGCCGTACCGGCCAGAGCTTTGCTAGCAGATTCTAAATAACTGCCCCTTCTCTCACCTTGAATCCCCCTACCTCTACTTTGAATCCTCAGACCTGTAGTAAAGTGAGGGAGAAGAAAGGCCAGAAATAAAGGAAGGGGCTTAGAGGGCTTAAGCTTTCACCCTTTGAAATAACAGATGAAAGGAAACCAAAGAAAGCCTGCTCAACCTTAAAAAATTGCTATCCCTCTGTGATTTACCTTAAATTTCCTTAATCACTCCCAAAGAAATGGTTACACCTTCTGTGTAATTTCCCAAAGTTCTCATGGCTGCAAATATCTAGGATATAAAATTGGCCACGGCCCCACCTGCCTCCCATGCAGATTAAGCCCGTAGACTGCCTCGCATCTCACTCAAAGAGTGCACATCCTCCTGTGGCTACAGCTGACACATTCTGTGTGCCCTACTCCACTTCAGATTCCCAAGAGAGCCAATCAAAGACAGAGAATGTCAGAGTCAGCAACCTCTTTGGTCTTTAGGGTTTCTGCTGGGCTCAGCAGTGCCCACGGGGGATGTCTAATATGGTCTAAGGGATAGGCAAAGAAGGTACAAAAAAAAAAAAGCAATTGGGGAATATGGGGAAAAGTAATGGGGGTGGGAGTGATAGGAAGATGAGATAAAGGACAAAGAAAGAAATGTTGCTGTTTAGATGGAGGGAGCCCAACAATGGTGGCTTCCCGATCACTTCCCTATCATCCCTGGGCTGTAATTATCCATCTCAGGCATTCAGTTCCACAAGAGCTATGGACCAGTGCAAGAGGACTGGGATTCTAACACCAGGATTCACAGCCCCTGGGGAGCTGAGTGGCCATGGGCAGATGCTGGGTTTGTTCCTTATCTCGAATTTGATCACCCTGAAAATACCTTTGAGTTTTAATAGTCCCTTGTTCTGTTCTGAGCCTGTACCTCATTGAGAAGCTGCTCTGAGCATGTTCCCTGATGTGAGGACCTGCTTATTTCCTTTCACCGGTGCAGAGAATCTAGGAGTGTGAACTGCAAAGGGAGACCATCCAAGTGTGTATGTGTGAGTGTGTGGATAGGACCCTCCCGATTCAAAAGGTTGGCTAATTACTAAGAGCAGGGCTTCCGGCGAGTTGTAGACACCCTGGATTTTAAGGCCACTGAAGTGATGAGCCCACGTGCGCATCTCGGGTCCAGCTCCTCTCCCGCAGGGTGGCATGAGGCTGGGTTTCTGGGGCCTCTCAAAGCACACAGTGAGCCTGGTTCTTGGCATCGGGTGGGATGCATCATCTCTCCTTCCACAGCCCTTAATGAAGTGTGCAGCTCTTGTCCTCATTAGGCCTCAGCATCGTCAATAAAAGAGTCAATAAACCCAGTTGATGGGGTTGGGACCGAGGGGCTGAGATGCAGCAGCCTCACATCCACAGGGCAGACGTCAGCTCGGCCGCGTGTCGTGACCCAGCATCCAGGGATCAATAACCAGCTCAGAATAAAGTCCAAGAGCCTGCCCTCCGCAGTCTCCTCTCCAAACCCGGTTCACCCAGGGTGGGGCAGTACCAGCCAGCTCCTGCTTTGCTTGCAGTTGGCGCCACCCCATGCCATTCTGGGTGCCAGATGCTTTTGTTTCTTCCTGATTGAGCCCCCTGGACACCCCACGGATGCATATTTAGCGAGTGCCCACCTGGCATGAGAACGTGGAAGCGGAATCTCCAAGCAGCCCAGAGGCTGGCCTGGGCCCTGTTGTTTTCTGTGTCTTCTGTCTGCTGATGGTGTGTGAGGGGCCCCAGTGGACCGGGTGGTGAATTTTCTGCGTGTTGTGCTGCTGGACTCCATTCCTGGCTGCTCTGCATCTCTTTAGAGTCCCTTATCTTATCTAATTACAAGGAATTTCAGATTAATTTCGTGGCCTCTGCTCCAAAGGACCTCTTATCTGTCGGGGGCCTTGTATTTTGAGCTTGTCATTCTTTTGTTGTTTGCCTTTAAGGGGCAGGCAGCTTCGAAGGGGATGCTGAGATCTTGCTGGAATTGGGGCTGGGGGAGGGGAAGAAGAGGGAGGCAGACAGATCTGGGATTTGTGTATTCTGCTCCATCCCCCTGCCTGTGTGCAGAGACAGCTGGCTGCTTACTTCCATGACAGCCACATGGTACCCAGCCACACAGCACAGGACCCGGGCAGGGACTCGCCTGCTGCCAACCTCTCCAGATCCCTTTGATATTTCCGACAGAGCAGTAAAGGGCTCTTGACTATCACATTTTGCCTTGCCTCTCTCCACCATCTCAAAGACTCCTCGGTGTGGTTTCCATGGCTACCCCCAATCAGATTTGGCTTCTTGCGAAATTGGATTTCAAAGAAGGACAAGGCTTCAAAGGAATTTGTCCATTTAACAGAATGTCATTAGGAGTGAGGCTGACTGCTGAACCAGGGTCCTCAGATGATTAAGGAGGGGCCGCGCTCATGTGTGGAGGCAGGTTTCTGTCTGCAATGAGGAAGCTTGATACAACATGACAATGCCGTATTGCAATCTGCCAGTCACCCCCTGCACACTACCCAACTCTGCACCTCCCTCTCCCCCTGTCTGAGACCCAGAACGGATGTAGAATACCTATGCCTCGAGTTTCTGCTGCTTCCTTTGGTAGAAGTAAGCTATGCAGGCAGTGAGGCCTGGGAGGACCTAAGATTACCCAGGTTCATTGCTTTTCGCCAAACAACTCATTAGCTTGTGGCCTATATTATTAGCATTTGGCAAATATCCTTGGGGGGGGTGTGTTATCAAATTTCCTCCCACTGCAGAGAGAGAAAGCAAGGCAAAGTGCTGGGGTTACATATGGGAGGGACTTTGTTACCCTTGCTTTTGTTTTTAGAACAGTTTCAGATTTATAGAAAAATTACGATGCTAGTACAGAGAGCTCTGATATATCCTCCCTTGCTTTTTAACACATCATAAGTACTCAAAAGTGATTCCAGAGCAGTTACAATTTTATAGAAGGAGCAGTTGATAAAAATGCCCTCGCAGGGACCCAGTATTTGCTCCGAAGCCTAGAAATGGCAGCCTGTCTATTGTTAACTTTTCCAGAGGAAGAAGGAGCAGCAGCAGCAGCCAAAGTCCCCAGAGGCTTGCCAACTCCTGTCCCTCCACCCCCAGCCCAATTTGCCGCAACTCGTAGGTGGGTCATGTGATCCGGAAACCAAGGGACCATCCCTCTTCAGATTGCAGGTTGTGGACATATAAAGATGACTCAAAACCACTGTACCCCCTAAAGGATCAAGCCCCCAACCTTGGGAAACTGTGCCAGGAGGCAGGCAGTGCTACGCCACGTCCTTCTGGACAGTTTCTCCTTGGGGCTCCCGTCCCCATATCCATGATTCCACCATTATTTTCCCTGAGGCTGGTGTAAAAACCACCTCACCCATCTTCCCTGTGTTCTCTCCCTTACTGCTTCCAATCCTTCCCACTATTCTGTAGGCTGACTCTGAGACTAGAAACTACATTTTTTATAAAGAAGCAAAATGGCAGAGGTAGAGTGAAATGGGCAAGATCACACACTACACAGGTCTCTCGCCAGCTCAAAATTTGTCAGTGTCTCCCCAGCAGCACACACTCAGTTGAGTTCAAAATCCTTGTGTTGACTTTCATGTCCCTTCACAATAAAACTTCAAGTTTTCTTGACAACCAGAATTTCCCTACACCATCCAGTAAAAGGGTTATTAGCTGTTCCTCAGCAGGTTTTTCCATCTTCGTTTACTCTGGTGGTTCCACCTGGAAAGCCCTCCTGCCCCTTCGAAGTCTGCTGTGTTCCAAGCTCATCTTGAATGCCATATGCACCATTAAACACACATGCACCCACACTTCTCTCCTTTTTATATTCGTCTCCCTCCTTTTACTGCTCATGGCACTTTACACCTTCATGGCACTTTTGTGCTTAAAAAAGCCCCACGAAGCTATTTTGAGATCATTGAGATCCTTGGAAGTTAAAAGAAATGATACAGAGTGATCCTCTCTACCCCTTACTCAGTTTCCCCCAATTTTAACATCTTGCAGTATGACAGTGCCCTATCACAACCAGGACGCTGACCCCTACTGTAGTTTGGATGACGGGAGGAGGACTATTTTTCTGTGATCTTGTCCTTCACTTTCCTCCCTTTGTCAGCTGCTAGAGGGAAGAGGCTTGGTTCCCCTCTCCCCCGGCCCGTCTCCCAGGTTACCCCTTCCTTTTTTTTTTTTTTTCCTATTTATTTATTTGAGAGAGAGAGAGAGAGAGAGAGGTATTTATTTATTTATTTATTTGAGAGAGAGAGAGATCACAAGTAGGCTGAGAGGCAGGTGGAGAGAGAGGAGGAAGCAGGCTCCCCGCTGAGCAGAGAGCCCGATGTGGGCCTCGATCCCAGGACCCTGAGATCATGACCTGAGCCGAAAGCAGAGGCTTTAACCCACTGAGCCCCCCAGGCGCCTAGGTTACCCCTTCCTTTCCTCCCATCCTTTCAGCCTTAGTGGGGAAGGCACACTGGCTCCCTGTATCCACGGCCGTCGTGCCGCTCTGCTTCTCCCCGGTGTTGGTGGCTTCGTATTATTGATCGGGACGGACGGCCATTCCCTCTAGCCAGCTGGTTCGCCTAAGACAGTGAACGCGCTGCCCTGGTTTTCTGGGCGCGGACGTGCGAGCTGGATCGCGAACTGCCTGCTGCCGGCTTGGCGGGGACGAACCTCCGCGGGTTCTGCCTCTCGGCGCCCCGTCTCGGGCACCCCCGAGTCCCTTGAGGCCAACTGCCCGGTGCTGAGGCGAGAAAGTGTCCCCGCAGATGAAGTTCCTTTGGGCCGCATCTAGTCTTTTGCTCTGGTGGGGGCTGCGGCGCGGCGCTCCCCGCCCTCCAGTCCTTCCACCTGAGGGCGCCGCGGGAGTGGCGCGAGCCCCCGCGCACAGGTGCTCCCCCGCC